>JBBYHM010000005.1:406273-419886 GCA_038381775.1 Adansonia rubrostipa | reverse complement strand
GATAACCTACCCTTAAATTCAGCTTAGAGGGTATGAAGGCTCCAGCTAATTCATCCAAGAGTTCTTCAACCATAGGAAATGGGAAACTTGTCCTTAATGGCTTTATGATTAAGTTTTCTATAATCAACACATAATCTTCTAGATCCATCCTTATTTTTTTACCATACCAATAGGGGATGCAAAAGCACTATTGCTCTCCTTGATTAACCCAGTCTCCAGCATCTCATTGATCATTTTCTCAAACTCATCCTTTTGTATAGCTGGATATTTCCGACTTTCTTACCCTCATCTTTGAAAGGTATTCGATGTTCCTGGGGCTTGGCAAGGGGCAGCCCTATTGGAGCTTTAAGCAAGTCCGTATATTGAATGAACATCTCATTTAACAACTTCTGATATCATGTCTCCACCTCTGCCTTATCCTGCATGACTTGAATCTGTGCATGATTAGTCCATAGTAGCCCACAAGTTATAGGGTTACTTATTTTGATGAGGCTGTTCAGTACCTTACCAGCTTGATTCTCATTCAAAATCTCCAAGAAGCTAAGTTGAATCCCCTGAAGCATTTTCCAGACACAATCTTGCTGGAACTGTATGGTAAGACCTTGAAAATCCCACACTATTGGTCCCAATGGGACTAATCATTGGACCCCTAACACCACATCACAACCTTTCAAGAGGAAAACCAAAAAATCTGTGGTAAACTGAACCCCTTGAGCTGACCAACTAACTCCTTGACATCTTCCCTTGTGGTATTTTTTTTCTTCTAATGCTAGCTTTGTAAGCGTGGCTCATGGTCAACCCCAACTGTTTAGCTACTGCATGGTCCATAACATTGTGGGTACTGCTTGAGTCGATCAAAATGATCAGAGGCCTTTTCTTGGTGGTGCCTTACACCCTTATTGTCTGAAAGCCAGTAGTGCCTTGCATAGCATGCAAAGTGATTAGAGCCTTACTGCCATCTTCTCCATCCACCAAAAACACTTCTGGATTATCAGGGCAATCAGAGAACTCCTCATGGTCTCCTTCCTCCATTATCCTCAGTGAACAACTAAAATAGTTGAAACTTCACACATTTGTGGTCAAGCAAATACTTGGCTTACGCCAAAAATATAAGCCTTTTCTATTCTTCTCTTCTATTTCAGCTTAATACAACCTCCTGAGGAATGATTTATGGTTGTTTGTTGGGTTAAAATTGGTATTAGGACATGCATAAGGTTTGGGATTGGTTGTATGTAATAGGTTAGGATTTGGGGGGAGCTTAGGGGTAGGTAATAAGGTGTAAAGCTGTTTGGTCGAGAAGAGGTAATCACACTGGTATTAGTATGGGTTGATATTGGAGTAGGCTTAAAGGTTATGGGTATTTTCTTGGGTGTTTGAAACATAATAGATTCCAATTGTTTGGCTAGGTGAAGGGCGTGGTTAGGGATTTTAGGTTTAAATATTGATGGATTGAGTTATGTCTGGTTTGAGATTGCCAACAAATATGCTCAATGCATATTTATCTATAAGTTGCAACATGCTAAGTAGTCCAATGAAAGATTCATGATACTGCTACGCAGTCCCAGTGTGTTTAAGTCCCACTAATTCAGCCATAGGGCCCTTAAATTCCCCAGGGATAAACCTATCTTTTATCCTTCTACATATGAGCCTCACACCAGATTGTCAAACCCTCTTGTGTTCGAGCATAATGCTGGTGCCATTGTAGGGCACGACCCTCTAAACTCAACATAGTAAGCCTAACCTTGGCCTCTTGTGGTACACCTTCAGTCTCGAAAAAGTTTTCAAGCTTTATGTGCCAGCCCTTGAACTTCTCCCCTTCAAACTTAGGGCATTCTTTTTATCTATTAGCATCAGAGAACCCTGTGTAACAGAGGTTGAAGGAGCCAAATCAGGCCTCAGTGTAGCAGCATCTGACTTGTCACTGGAAAGGCTGTCTTCTCAACTGGCAGGAAGATCAAAGAACTTCTTGAACTCCATGAGCTCTGAACGAAACTTGTCCAACTTGACATCAATCTTTTGATCAACCTGTTGCAGATTGAACTGAATCTGACTAATCTCGTTCTGCACCTTGTTGATGGTATTATCTGCCATGGTCACCAGGAAAGAAAAGCTCTGATACAACTGATATGAGCCAAACTAAGAAGAAGTTACAGCTGATCCTTTTATATCTTGGAAATCCAGAGAGGGAGAGAGAGATCAGAGAGAGAAGAGAATTTTTGGAAAGACTGAGCATAACTGCCGCAGACTAACAACTGATCCTTTTGAATCTGCATTCATCACATATTCACAATATTAACATTAATGGCGATGTGAATTAAAAACATGATCCAGCCCATGTGATAAGCCCATAACTGAACCCAACAGAAATAACAGAAACAGAAATTAAAAAAAATCAGGTTTGGCTCGTATCACATTGCTAGCAAGGGTGTGGACCTGAAAGAAATGAAAAAAGAAAACAAAATATGAAACAAAGGGGAAGGATAAAAAGAAAAGGAAAAGGAAAAAAAAGAAAAAGGGCATAGGGATTTGGATTTTTTTTCTCAGTTTTACAATTTTCACTCAATTCCTTATTCTTTGCAATTTCTATATATTCTCTCACCACATAATATAATTTGGAATAATCTAAGAAAAAAATTGTCAAGCATACAAGTTTGGGGTGAAAGAAACAAAGAGATGAGGCAGAGAGAGCAAAAAGTAAAAAAAAAAAAAAGGAAAAAGTTGTTTTTAATTATTCCATTTTCTCATTTCTTATTTCCCCTTATTTGTTTCTTTTTTCCTTATATATGTTCTTTAAAAAGGGTTATAATCTAAATTATTCTGAACATGAATCACCAAATATAAAAGTTTATCAAATGTGTTTTTAAAAAATGAAAAAAATAATTGTAGCTCTGACAACATCACAGCAATGGCCATGGAATTTTTCTAGTTAATTCATTTTAAGTGTCCTGTTTCTTTCTTGTTCTGCTGTGTTGAAGGCCTTATATCTTCCTCCTATGTTCTGTTCTTGAGGAGGGCCGTCTTTTTATTTATTTATGTTGTATTAGTTAACATATAAATCTCTTTTGTGGTAAGGGCATTTCCCTTTTGGTTTTTATTGTGACTCCTCTATATTTTTTCTGCTTTATCATGTTTGACAACATATTATTTTCATCACTCTGAGCTGTTGGCATGCTACTGAGTATGGAGAGTTACTTTTCAATTAAAAATATCTTTATGCTGTTTGGTACAGGTTCTAAAGAAGGCAGATATGATTCGCAAGAATGCAGTTGAAAGTATATTAGCAGAGCGTGATATTTTGATTTCAGTCCGCAACCCTTTTGTGGTGAGCTGTCTAGCTTGCAAAGAATTTACCTTGAGAACTTGATATCTTATTCTTACATCTATGTGCTGTATCAGGTTCGCTTCTTCTATTCATTTACTTGCCGTGAGAACTTGTATCTTGTGATGGAGTATTTCAATGGAGGTGATTTATATTCATTGTTGAGAAATTTAGGCTGCTTGGATGAAGAGGTTGCTCGTGTTTACATAGCGGAAGTTGTAAGTTTTAGTTTAATCTATTATAGGGAATGAATATCTTTTAGCTTATGTTAGTTGAATTCTCTTCTTTTGTTATATGGAGTGTATATTTTTATATATGTATTTTTACAGGTGCTTGCCTTGGAGTATTTACATTCTCTGCATGTGGTTCATCGTGATTTGAAGCCTGATAATTTGTTGATTGCACATGATGGTCATATCAAGGTAACTTTTAATGTAACCTTGCTTCCGTTCTTTTGACGAATATTAGTAGATGTTGCACTTATTGTCACTTGGTCAGTTGTTTTCAGTAATTCTAAATGTGCAGTTATGTATAGTCCTAATGTAAAATATTATCTTTCCTTTTTGATCGGAAGAAAAACATCGTCTCTAACTACTAATGCTATCTTATTTTTATTATTATTGACATTCATAATGCAAAATAGCATCTTTTTGCGTATAATAATTTATGTAATTTATTAAAATTTCAATGGTAAGGTGAAGTTTGTGTTTTATAGTATTGGCTAATTAGGGAAAAACCCACTATGTTGAAAGGTTGCATGTGATTGAGCGGTCAAGGGACTATTTATTGTGTGAGATGATAGTTTGTTAAGCAAAATGAGGATATGTTAAAAGGAATGTGATGTCGAGATTACTTTTTCAGTTAAATTTTTGGGACCTTCTATTTTATTTGAATTTACCTTTTAAACTTATAATAAAATTTCCCATTTGAGCAGTTGACAGATTTTGGGCTTTCAAAGGTTGGTCTCATCAACAGTACTGATGACTTATCTGGTCCAGCAGTGAGTGGTACATCTCTACTTGATGATGAGCAGCCTCGCTTATCTGCATCTGAGCATCAGCGAGAGAGGCGGAAGAAACGTTCTGCTGTGGGTACACCTGACTATTTGGCACCAGAGATTCTTTTGGGAACAGGACATGGTTTGTATAGCCTTTTTTAGTTTAAGGTGCTTTAATTATCTTTTCATCACCTGCTTGCCTTAAAGATCAACTTTGATAATTTGGTCAACTTGAAAATTGTATATCCCAGAAGCTTCAGCAACTTGGATCTAAATTCTTTAGTTGATTAACTGATTTTATGAGTGATATCCTGGTTATAATTGCGGTAGCTGATTAAATTCTCCCTCTTTGTTTCTACCTGATAAGCATATGCATTTCTTCTCTGGTTGAACATGTTTTAAAGCAGTAAGTTTCACAGTATTATTCAATTTTCCTCAGGTGCAACGGCGGATTGGTGGTCTGTGGGTGTCATTTTGTTTGAACTGATTGTTGGCATTCCACCCTTCAATGCAGAGCATCCACATGTAACACCTTGATTCTATGGGTTCTAGTTCTTGCTAGTGCTGCTCTCTTTGACTTTTTCTTTTATGCATTTTGTTTCTCTTTCTTCCTTCTCGCAGCGTAGAACATTTTTTTTTCCTTTTTCTTATTATGTTGATCTAAAACTTGAAGGATATCATTTTTTTTTCCAGATTGCTTGAGATTTTTAGTGCCACCGGTATATGAATGTTGAGTTATAGTGTTATACTGTCAGTTCTTACTCATCTTTCCTACTTTGTATGTTTTGATCTCTATATCTCCTGTTCTCTTTATTCTGTTGTTAAAATTTTATTTCCCCCCAGTGGTTGGTCAGAGTCTTTTGATCCAGTTTGCATAGAATGAGGCATTGTAAGAATGAAGCCATCTCTAAATTAGTGGCAGGCATCTTGCAGGGTATTTGGTGATGCTCTTCAATGACGGTGTAGGAAAATCAAGTCTTTGACTAACATTCAATCACAATGCTCAATTCTAGTTACTTTCATAATTTTGTTGTGGCAAGGCATGGATTGGAAGATATAAGCCTTAAAATCCAGATCTTCCTTTTGTCGCAGTGATATAAACTGCTGAGACTATTAGAATTACAGCATAAGAAACACAGTATTATATTGGTTGTGTTCTATAATCGTGGACAGTTAAGGAGGTGTATCTTTTGTTTGATTGCGTAAAATTGCATAGCTATCATGGTAGATTTAGTCACTTTCTAGTTAGTTTTCGAACTCTGAACTTCTGCCAAGCAGGAAACTTGGTACGTTAAAAGAAAAATGGTTCCCAAAAAAAAGGGGATACTTGGATACTCTAATTTTGATTTTTTATTTTTATTTTTTTAAGTTTTTAAAGATTGTTACTGTTGGGTACCTTTAAAGTGCTGCCAAATTACTAATATGCCATTGACTTTGAAATTGCATTTTAAATTAATTCTCATTCTTACATTCACTTTCTTTAATATATTGGTTGTAGATAATATTTGATAATATCCTCAATCGTAAAATACCTTGGCCACGGGTGCCAGAAGAAATAAGCCCAGAAGCAAAAGATCTAATTGATGGGTAAGAAAATTATTTTGCTGATGTCATTGGTATTTCCTGAGAATTTGATGCATGTTGAAATAAAATAACAGTTGTAATGCAAAGAATGAGTCTAATTGGTTTCTTATTACATTATTTCATGGACATAATTTTTACGGGTTGTTTATGGAAACACTCTATGTAGCATATGCATGGTTTGCAAAGACAGCTGTTCTATATTTGCTTTATGGCTTTATTAAAGAGAGTTTTCAGTACTATAGACCGAGAAAACAAAACTGTGAACTTTGTTGCTCTATCGGGCGCCAACACAGAAGTATTAAACATGGTATTTTCCAAACCTCTGGATACAAGAACATGTCTGTGTAATGTAATTATCTCATCATCACAAACATGAAAGCAACCTTTCTAAAACATCAAGATATGTGGATGCATCTATGCGCATATGTGCACACCTATTTTCTTAAAAAAGTTCACAGCTTTATTTTCTGAGTCTATAGGACTGAAACCTCTCTTTTATAGGCATATATACTGATTAAGGGAGGTACTGCTATATCATCTTATTTGTTGTTATTGCATCCCACGGGCTGTTTGATAGAACTTTTATCCTATATTCCTATATAATTTTGTTTTTCTAGAAGTTTCTATGTTCCTTTTGAGGATCATTTATAGATTACAAATGATCTAACTTTTTAAATTATTTAGCTTTTTATTTAAAATGACCATGTCCTAGAAATTATGTTTCAATATCTTAACGATCTCAATAGTATATCACATCTTCATATGTTGAGGACCTTGTGTGTTTAGCACCATTAATACTCCTTTTCTTATTAAAAAAAATGTTCGAGTTTTATAGGTCCTAACAGTTGGCAACATGATATCCTTAACTTTGTGAATATTTTCTTAATAATATATGCACTGCATCAAGATTTTTAACCGAGGGTTCTTCAAAGTCACTGCTATCAAGCTTAAAGTACCTCAGGAGTCTCTTAGTTTCTGTAATGCTCTTTTTCATTTTAGTATTATTCAAGTGCCTCGTTATGGACTTAAAATTTATTGATTTATTCAATATCCAGACTGCTGACAGAAGATCCCAATCAGAGACTTGGAGCCAGAGGAGCATCAGAGGTGATATTGGTTCTTAATATAAGTACAACTTTTGGTGTTCTATTTTCCTTTTTCTTTATACTTCTGGTATATGTTTTTCTTAATTGCCTATCTCAGATGTTTGATTCACAAACGACAAAATTTGCTTACAGGTGAAGCAGCATGTATTTTTCAAAGATATCAATTGGGACACTCTTGCAAGGCAAAAGGTGTGAATGTGTTCACCATAAATTATGAAATTCTGGGCCATCTAACTGTTTTTGAGTGTCTTGTATTTACTCACCTTGCTTTCCACATTTTACAGGCTGCCTTTGTTCCTGCTTCAGAGAGTGCACTTGATACTAGTTACTTTACAAGTCGCTACTCATGGAATACTTCAAATGACCATACATATCCTGGTAGCGAACTTGATGATTCCAGTGACGCTGACAGCTTGAGTGGTAGTAGTAGTTGCCTGAGCAACCGCCAAGATGAAGTGGTAACTTAGCCCTAGAAATTTGCAATTTCATAAGTGATGATTATCTATGATTTCTGTTGTTGACTTTCTGTTTGTCTGCTGTCCACAAATGAAACAGGGAGATGAATGTGGAGGTCTTGCTGAATTTGAGTCCGGTTCATCTGTCAATTATTCTTTCAGTAATTTCTCATTTAAGGTATTCTTTTATCTTGTAAGAACGCATTAGGTTTTTTTGTTTATTTTGAATATAAGTGCTTCAGTTTTCGCTTAACTGTTGCTAGGATGGCGCCTAGAGAAAGATTTTAATTTTCCAAATTATTTTTAATAAAAATTTTGAATCCCTTTTTCTTAATTTTTTATATATATATATCGATTTTGCCTTCATCCAATGCTTTGTTATATGCATACAAATAAATATATACATATACCTACAGTAAGGCTGGTGGGCTTGTTAATTGTTCATGTCAGTCTTCTTACAAAAGACGGTTTGCAGAACTATTTATGGTTAAACTTAGTAAGCAACAACATCTTGTGTTCTGCAATATATGTCCGTATTATTGTAGTCATGATGTTGATTTAAAACTTCATGGTGATTTGTCTCAATATCTAATTTGGCCCTATCATTTGATGGTTTATTGTGTTTCTCCTGTTGGTGAATATTTCTGTACTTTGTTTTTCTCGATCAAGTTTTGTTGCTATTCCTCACTCTCTTTTCCCTTGTGGTTTTTAGAATCTATCCCAGCTCGCATCAATTAACTATGACCTGCTTTCTAAAGGTTGGAAGGATGATCATCCACCAAATTCTAATGCATAGGATGCTCCTCTTCATTGTGAGAGCTTGGTTTTTCAACATTAGATTGATGTGTTGTTTGTATACCTTGTACATGTATGTTATTTCAATCTTCCTACAACTTTTATTTCCTTTATTTAAATGTACCGTGCTATTAAGTAAATTGATGTGGTGTTTCACCCGTTGCAGAGATAGAAGAAAACTTGGGATTGAAACAGCTTCGGGATGTGCAATTTTTTTATAGGTAAAAACTCTAAACTGTGAGATTTAAATTTTTACCTATGCAGCTGCTTTGTCACTGACAACCGTAATGTACCCTAATTTACAAGCTGCAATTCTGGTTATGGTCGTTTAGCAAATGGGTGTATTTTGTGATTTTTGTTTGTTGTTTTTCTCCATAGTCATCACTTTTGAGAGCAATGAAAGCACATCCTTTTATGTTGAGTTAAAAAAGTATTTTGGCTGCTGTAAGAATGAATCATCCAAATGCTTCTGAGGAGTTGGAATTATTATGCCTTTAGTGGCACTGGATTACACCATATATATATATAAGGTGCTGGTGAGATAATTTTTGTTTGTCAAATATCTCAAGGAATGAAATACAACTGCTGCAATTGCAATGCAATCAGCTGTATTTATTTCCCCAATACTATTTGTTTGTCACTAGGTGAATGCACCCATTTGGCATTTACCCTAGGGAAAATACAGTGTTCTGTTAGTGAGCACATGGTATTTAATTGTAAATTCTGTTAAATATATTATGCACATAAATTTAAGGGGCGTGTTAATTTGCCCTTTTTATTTTTGGATAATTTAATTTACACATTTCACGTCTCAACTTTGGCAAAATGTACAAATTTGTACATTGTGCTTTTAAATTGTGCATTATGCCTACCAAGCAATGCACGGAAGTGTATTGAAAAAATGATGTACCAAACAATACGTAAAAGTGTAAATAGAAAATGATGGATTAAATAAGCAAGGACAAAGATATGTATTAGAAACTAATGAATAAAGATGAAAAATACCTTTATACGCTGAGTATTTAATATTAAGATTTTAAGTTTGCATTTGAAAGTGTCGCTTTTGAGATTTGTGTAATACAGATTTATGGATATAGGAAATGTTGCTCTAAAATAAAATACAAAAATGTTTTTGGCAAAGAGCTAACGGAGTTTGTCACTTTTTTATAGCCAAGAAAAAAATATTTATTTTTAAAATAAAAATAAAAAAGAGAAAAGAAAAAGAATAGAGGTGTGGTTCAAACATATGGAACCGATCTGTAACATATAGCCTAAACTGCAGAAGGAATACGAGACCAGAGGTAGAGAAGAAAGGTAATAGGAGAGGAATTGATGACTTTCATTTCATAAAATTTATTTAATTACATATATATATATATATATATATATTATATAAGCATTAGTGTGCCAAATTCTTCTAAGTTCTGATTCCAAAAGGACTAATAATATTTAAACAACTGAAAGTAAAATTTTCAACAAATTTCCTATAGTACTGGTAGTTAAGGATTCCTTGTCGGCATAGCTTTTTCTAACGGTCTGCAGCTTACACTTTGGTACTCCTCTCTTGCAGCTATTCTAATGAACCTTTTGCTAATGCTCGATCATCACCTTCCATCAAAATAAAATCATTCTTAGCTGGCTCATCATGAGCTGGTTTTGAGCTACTAGACTCTCCTATTATCACATTACCCTCCCTAGCAACATTTCCTTGTCCCCAAGGATCAAACTCAGGAAATTGGAAATTAAGTATGGTATAGTCTTTCCAAGTAGCATTGTCAGGGCCTAAATTGTGCCATTCAATTAACAGTTGAGTTATTGCCGATTACCTCTCTTAACTATCCTTTTGTCCAACATTGCAACATCATAAGTTAGTGGCTGTCCATCTGAAGTGACTTATGGGGGATTTATACTAGGAACAACTTTATATCCAACCTTTTTCTTCAAGAGACTCACGTGGAATATAGGATAAATTTTACCAAATTCCGGTCGGTTGAGCTTGTAGGCAACAAACCCTACTTTGGCAATTAGAGGGTAGGGACCAAAATACTTGGAAGAAAGTTTTAATTCCTTCTTGAATGCCAATGTGCTCTGTTTGTAGGGTTGAATTTTTAAGTAAACCTCATCCCTTACTTGGAACCCCTTCTTCGTTCTGTTTTTATTAGCATAAAACTTCATCCTTTGTTAAAATGATGGATCATAAGTTTACTCAGCTTCTCTTTGTATTTAAACATGTCTTCTACCATAGATACCTGAGCTTTAGAGCTAGCATTCCAATTGAAATCAGGAGGTAGGTAGCCATACAGTGCTTGGAAAGCAAACATTCCTAAAGCTGTATGGTGGCTGGTGTTGTACCACCATTCAATTAGTGGTAGCCATCCAGTCGAAGCTTGTGGTTTAAGGAAGCACGTACATCTTAGATATTGCTCTATGCATTGATTCAACCTTTCAGATTGTCCAACCGATTTTGGATGGTAAACAGTAGATATATTAACACTGGTCCCTAATAGTTTTATAAGTGCCTACTGAACCAAACTAGTAAATACCTTATCTTGGTATGATACTATCACCTTAGGTGAACCATGCAGCTTATGGACTTCTTTGAAATACAACTTTGCTACATCGAGTGCATTATACAGATAAGTGATAGGCAAAAAATAAGCATATTTGGTAAATTTATCAATAATTACCAATATGCTATTGAAGGTTTAAGATTGGGGCAAACTTTCTATAAAGTCCATAATGATTATTTCCCAGCTTTGACTTGGCACCAAAATTGGTTGTAACAGTCCTAGATAAGCCACATGCTCTACTCTGTTCCATTGACACACACATCACATTGAAGAACAAAGTCTTAGACTTGCTTTCTTAGTTGGGGCCAGAAGAAATACATCTTAATCTTATAATAGGTAGCTTGAATCCTACAGTGGCATCCTTGAGGGGATCCATGTAAAATCTACAAAAGTTTCTCTCAAGGACCTATGGTTTTTGATATAGACTCTCCCTTTCAATCTAAGAATGCCACTGCTGAAAGGGAACTAAGGGTAGGCAGTAGGATCAATGGTCAATGAAGTAATCTTATCATAAGCATACTTATCTTGAAAATAACTTTTTCAACCCCACTAACACACTTAGTAATGAGAGTAGTTAAAGATAATAATAAACAAGAACCTCCTTCTTTTTATTGTCTTGACAAAGCGTCAACTGCAGCATTCAAACTTCCTTTTCAATACTGGATAGTATAATCTAGTCCTAATAGTTTAGTTAACCTTTTTTTCCGTATAGTTGAGGTTAACTTCTGCTCCAGTAAGTATTTTAAAGCCTCATAATCTATTTTAATAACAAAAGGTCCTCCTTCCAAATGATGTCTCCACTTGGACATCGCTATTAACATAGCCAAATGTTCTTTCTCATAAATGGACAAACCAATGTGCCTCGGTCCTAGGGTTTTGCTTAGATAAGTAATAGGTCTCCTTTTTTGTGATAATATCACCCTAATTCTGGGAAAACTAGTGTCTGTTTCTACGTAAAATGGTTTGTTAAAGTCTGGTAATGCCAACACTGGTGTATTGCTCATGATCTCTTTTTACTGTTAGAAAGCCATTATAGATTCTGCTGACCATAAGAAGTTATTTTTCTTCAGCATGTCTGTGAAGGGCTTGTTAACAACTCCATAATTTCTTATGAATTTTCTATAATACCCATCCAATCCTAAGAAACCTCTAAAGGACTTCAAGGACTTTGGTAGTGGCTAATTCATGACAGCTTCCACCTTAGTATGGTTAGTAAAACTCCTTGTGATGAAATGATTTGGCCAAGATACTCCACTTGTCTTTGGCCAAAGATACACTTGCTCTTCTTGGCATACGACCTCTGTTTTCTTAAAAGCTCAAGAACAATTTATAAATGTTAAATATGTTTATTGAAATCAACACTATAAATTAATGTCATAAAAAAAGACAAAAACAAACTTTCTAAAATATGAGGAGAATATGATATTCATCAGAGAGTGAAATATGGTAGGTGCATTTGTAAGTCCAACAGGCATTACCTTAAACTCGTAATGGCTTTGGTGGGTTCTAAATGTAGTCGTTGGTATATCCTCCTCTTTGATTCTGATTTGCCAGTAACCCGACCTTAAGTCAATTTTGGAGAAAATTTCAGCTTCTTCAAGTTCATTTAGTAAATCTTCCACAACAAGAATAGGAAACTTATTTTTCACTGTTATGGCATTGAGTTGCTCGTAATCCACACAAAATCTCTAGCTTTCATCCTTTTTTTGATTAGTAAGCATGGAGACGCAAATAGGCTTTGACTGGTTTGTATTATGGAGGCAACTAGCATCTCTGAAATTTGCTTCTCTATTTTAGCCTTTTGGAAGTGTGGAATTCTAATGGCTTGATGTTAACAAGTGAAGCCTCGAGTTCAAGAGTAATGCTATGGTCATGACTTCTTGTTGGAGGCAAACTTTAAGGAGTCTCTAACACATCTGCATATGCTGCCAATAGAGTTTGTATTTGTGCTAGTACCTCAAAACTCTCATCATCCACTTTTAGCATGTAAAACTCCCCAACTAAATCTAGATGCTTATCTACCATTTTTTTGAAAGTTTTCCCCTGATATTAGCTTGACACTAGTAGTTAGTAATCCGACTTTGAGAGTAATCTCTTGGCCATCCTTGTTAAATGCCATAGACAAGTGATTAAAGTCAAAAACTAATAGGCTATACCTTTTCATCCAATCTACCTTTATCACCATGTCACTTTCACTAAGGGATAAGACTCTGAAATCATGAGAAAATCGATACCCTTGCATACTCCATTCAAGCTGTTTGCATTTAGCTGTACTAATTTTTTTTCTCCATTAGCAATTATAATAGCCAAGGGATTGGTATGTACAGCTTCCTCTTTAGCCCATTTAGGAGTAATGAAGCTATGTGTACTCCCATTGTCTATGAGGATGTCTAGAGGTTTCCTTTTCAAACTCCCATTTAGTCGAAGTGTATTGTGACCATCAATGCCTGTCAAGACAATAATAGAAATCTCCATTTTTTCCCAAGTTGTCGATTGCTTCTGTAGGTTCTAGTTCCTATTGAGTATTTTCATCCTCATTGTTATCTTCAATACTATCGTCCATGGTTACTGAGTTAAGCTACTTGGGCTTGCATACATGCCAGGGTAGGAACTTCTCCCCGCACTTGAAACACAAATTCTATGCCTTTCTTTGCTCAAAGGGAATCTATTTGCTTGTTACTAGTTAAGTGGTACTGGCTGGATTTGGTGTTTGCATGTTTTAAAGGTACATAGGTTTGGGGTATGGGCGAAGATTGGTGGATTTAATTATGGGTTTATGTTTTTTTT
>JBBYHM010000005.1:369580-397174 GCA_038381775.1 Adansonia rubrostipa | reverse complement strand
CTTTGGTGAACTTATGGAGGGTAACTTTGTGGTGGGTTGGATGGGATTGCAAAGGATGGGTTGTAGGTTATGGCATTAATTGGCTGAGGGGGTATTGTGATAGGGCAAGAATATAGCTTGCTTGGGTAGTGAAGGTTGGGTATTTGACGCCGTTTTGGCTGAGATGAGCTAGCATAACTTATGGCATTGGCCTCTCATTCCTTCTTCTTTTTGGCAATAGGCTTCTTGCTCAATCCAGATGTTTTTTCGGCTGACATTCTACCACTCTTAATGGCTGCGTCAATCATTTGCCTAGAGAGGACTAGGTCTACTAATTTTTTGGTGGCATTTTCTATGAGCTTCTCATAATAAAGAGCATGTAAGGTGTGAATGAAAGTGACTATCATCTCTTTTTCTGTAAGGGGAGGCTGGACTAAGACTATTTTCTTTCTCCATCTTTGGGCAGATTGCCTAAAACTTTCAATGGATCTCTTCTCAAAATTTATCAAGGAAAGTCGATTCGACGCCTAATCCGACACGTACTGGTATTGATTTAGAAAGGCCTTGCTAAGTCGGCCCATGATTGGATTTTCACATTGTCTAGCTCGATATACCATCGAGCTGCTGCCCTAATAAGGCTATGCTAGAAGTAATGGATGAGGAGCTTTTCATCTTTCTCATACCTGGCCATCTTTCATAGGTACATTCGGACATGGACAAAAGGGTCAGTGGTTTTATTAAACTTTTCAAACTCTGGGACTTTAAACTTCGAGGGAATGACAATGATGGACACCAAAGATAGTGATTACGCGTCAAGAGCTCCAAACTTGTCACTCTCCTCGATAGCTTGGAGGTATTTTTCCAGTAGGTAGAATTTGTTTACTTTTTTCGTAATCATGGTAGACTTTTAACCTTTTATTTTTTTTTGGTTCCTCATGTTCAAGGGTTATCAGATCTGTTGATGAGACTCCTGCGTTCACCCTTTGAGTACCGAGAATGAATTGACCTGCCATAATGAGATTTAGGTAGATGACTGGTAGAGCCTGAGCAGTAGGTGTAGGAACGAGTTGTTTTTCTTGTCTAGTTTCCCCTTGGGTGGGTTCTAGATTATTGGTAGGGGGACTTCAGTGTTGGAAGGATCATTCCTCGTGTTATCAGTGCTGGCTTGCCCTTTTTCTTTCACGGAGGCTGTCATTAGTTCCATAAGTCTTGCAATTTGAGTTTACATTTTGCTTTGCTGAAGGAGCATCTGGTTTTGTTAATCCTTAACCATTAGGTCAAGTCGCTCAATACGAGCTTCATGATCACTCTCCATAATTTGCTTATGGTATTATGTATTCTAGCGGTGCGTGATGTAAGGTTTTGTGTTCCTGATTGATCTCGGAATCCCTTGCACTTTTATGGTCCAACTCTCATATTAGACTTTTATTTAAAAATTTATTTATTAATGAGCATTTATTATGCAATGACGAGTTAAGATAATGAATGATTGATACAAATATAATGAAAAATGGTGAAATTAAATATGCATATGCATTGAAGACAATTGATTCTTAGAATAACTTCGTCAATAATATCATTCATAAAGTCACAAATAGGTTTTTTTTTATGACATGATTACATCTGAAAGTATCGAACATGATTACATTGTGTAATCACATGATCAAGAAAACCTAAAAGTTGTTGCTCACGATCTCCAATAGGTACGATGTCCTGCCTTATGGACCAAGCTATTTCAATCATGTCGTCCGCCTCTTGTTGAGCCATTTGAACTTGTTTACTGAAGTGCTAATATTGGTCTTGGTAACTCAAATGCGCTTGGTCAATTGTTGCTTGCCAATCTAGTTCACGCTACTCAGAAGCCCTTGTTAGTTCATTGATAT
The DNA here is from genome assembly GCA_038381775.1 of Adansonia rubrostipa. Taxonomy (NCBI): domain Eukaryota; kingdom Viridiplantae; phylum Streptophyta; class Magnoliopsida; order Malvales; family Malvaceae; genus Adansonia; species Adansonia rubrostipa. The sequence goes on along the minus strand of JBBYHM010000005.1, from coordinate 395,312 downwards.
GCCCTTGATGAACCTAGATTGACTATTCTAACTCCTGGATTCTATGAGTGATGGCTTCATTTTTAACCCTAGCAGCTCTCGCATCTCGCATTTGGGCCTCGAGTCTTTGATTCCTTCATTGGTAGGTGGAAGTAAGAGCACATGCCCTTATGAACTTTTTTTTGCTAGTTTTGACTTCCTCTTTTTGCTGATTCAGCTCGCAATTGAGAGTGTCAACTTTTGCTTCCCATTCGATGATGTCTTGCCAATACGTTAGAACTTGTTAGCTTTTTTGAGTGTCACATAATCTTTGGTTAGGCCTTTAAGGTCATCTTTGAAGCGATCTTTTTTTTTAATGACTCGATAGATATCTATCTCTAGTTGGCCCTTTTCCTCCTTAAGTTGAGAGATTTCTATAGCAAAGGATGCCTTTCTTGCTTGAACTCCCTCCTAAGTAACTTGATCTCAGAAGGCGGTTCCTTTATTGGGATTTGCAGTGTCCTGGAGTTAGGTGATGGCAATGGATCATTGATATGGTAGAGTCTCCATTCTTCATATCAGGCGTGGTAGGTCTTCCTCTTCACTTCTAGGCTTGGAAGGTGAACTGGACTTTTGCTTTATAATTAGGGTTTTCGTATTCAAAATCCCAATATCCTAAGTCTTCGAAGAGTGGGATGAATTGCTGGCACTGGAACTGACATAATACTAATAGAGGAGCATAACTAGTATTTCCCCATAACCCCAATAGCGGTACATAAGTGTAGTCTCCACATCTGTACACAATCAATTAAGGGAACATCATGGGGCTCTCTACGTGATTTTTTCCTCCTTGACGTTTCATAATTCCTTAACCCAATGCTTTTTTGTCTTATCTTGATGACATTCTTCCTCTCATATAGTAGAAAGAGGACTGAACTTGAAGAAGAAATTTTGCCTGGTTCTTTCCTCCCTAAATAGAGATAACCTAAGAGCCATATCTGGAGTAATAGGGCATACCTAATAAACCTTTCTATTCCTATTCTTTTACAAAAATTGAAGGTGCGAATGGTTTCGGCGATGATGGTGGAAGCAAGTTGATGTCACAACATAGGCAAGAAAAAAAATCTGTGACTGCCACCTCTACATAACCTAAAGTCTTCGAGAATATGGCGAGCCCATAGATTGCCAGAGCATAGACGTCTTGAACTTTCTTTTAATCAGAAAGATTTTATCATGGCCTCTTTCAAGCTGGCCCAAGAGATGCATTTGTTGCTCCCTTTTACTTTGACGTGACTGTTAACCTATGCTTCTGTGGCTCCAAGAATTTGCCTTAACCTTTTCTTGAATGGAAGAGGCGATAACACTTTGCAGTAAATCCAATCAAACTTTGCCCTTTCTTTGTTAAGTAGAACTGTGTATTCATTAATGGTAGGGAGTAAATCTTGTTGATTGAAGGTGAAACATCGATAGACCAGATTTTAGAACTGTACAGCAGCTCGCAGCAAGCCATCATCCAACTAAACTCAAAGTAAGAGAGCTTTTAGGGAAGGCTTCTTTCTCATTGTTATCCTAACTGTCCCAGATGTGCTTTAATTCCTAATAGTCATTTTGATGAAAATCGATCTTGACCTCTTTATGCATTTTTGAGGCGTAGTCGAGCTTTAGGATGTTCTCGTCTTAACGTTGGTGACCTTCTGACCATGTTCTGACGTTTTCAAATGAATCGATAGTGGAGATAAGCTGTTGCTCCATAAATGATGCCCCCTGCTGAACATCGAACTAGAATAATTATCCCAAAATGATGATAGTTATGATGAGATGATGCATGCACTGAAACACAAACAAAGGGAAAATAAGTTAGTGGAACATATAGGAGACAAATGTAAGGAAATAAAGAATTTAGGAACATCAGAACAAATTATTCATAGCATGTCTTAACCAAGGTGGTGAGAGAGAAACGAGAAACATTTCAACATGCCAAGATGTAATCTGCCCTTCATGAGGTAATACAATATCTTATTTTGATGGAAAAATAATCGACCAGTATTAATATTCATTTATCACCACTAGTGCAGATGCATATTAAGTCATGACTCAGACAGCATAATAGCTTATAGCAATGACATTGCGAACGATGGTTTTTGCTCATCGTCACTTATTTAGGCAAAGATTAACCGTCGTTCGAGCGGCACGGTGGCATGCCTTGATAAATGATAAAAATGCAGATGTGGGTGGTAATTGTATACTCTTTGTCACCTACATAATTATGGTAATTAAGAGTAAGGTTAGGAATGTTTCCTCAAATGACTTATTCTCTAGGTATTCTAGCAGCGTTCTGGTATGGTTTGATATTGTTTAGCTAATAGGGCTCACTATATGAGGTTTAGATTGACGCCTAAATGGGTGTCCGAATCACTCCTCCGTTTGGCAAAGACAACTAAGGTAACCCAATCGTAGGCCCATCGCGGGTTTGGCGAAAATTGATCGATCCAGTGGATGTATTTTCTTATGCAAATGCGGAGGCTTACTCATAAGTAATTTACATCCGGGAAGTTATTGCCATGCCTATGCGGAGGGTTACTCATGAAGGTGTATAGCTTAATTCCTCCTAATGGTTGGGTTATAACCACGCCATGGAGTTTGGCAGAACTCTAATGTTCGTACAAGTGCGCGATGTGTGATAGGGAAATGATCAAACCTTTTTGCTTACTTTTGTATTACCATTTTTATTAAACTGATGATTATTTGAAAATAGGACAATCCTGACAATCATGCCAAACAAAAGATTAGTTAACAAAACGGAAAAAGGGTCATAGTTAAATAGTGATTGAAGATCGAAAGAACTGGGAACCTAGCAAGACACGGCTAGTTATTGGCCTAACTCTCTCTACAATCCCCAGTGGAGTCGCCAAGCTCTCGAGTGGATCCTCGCGGATCTATGGGCGTATACGACTTCCTTCATGACGTGATGAGAATGAGAAAGTATAGATTCTCAACTTATGAAACAGTAAAGGGGACCATAAGATGAATCACTCATCTTATTGGTCTCGAATGACCATCATGAAATGGCCAACGCTTGAAGTCGCCATCGATCATTTCAGGCTAGGCATGACCGGATGCCTATTGAAACCTATGCTTTGAGTTACGAAACTTAAAACATCAATCCCATGGTCTACGTAGTGCAACATCTCATAATCGTAGTACAATCTAAATGGATTTTACAATGCATTATTGCATAGAGAAATAGGCATGCAAACACCTATAAAACAACCCAAAAATTTCTAGCATTGAAGTAACATTGTATTAAGTTAGTAATAGATTTTAGTAGAACATTTTTAACATAAATCAATCAAGATCTGTAAATGGTAGCATCTAAACATCGAATTCCAGAATTGTAACATATTGAAAAATTAATTTTAAAGGCTTCAACAATGGCCTAAAAAATTGAACTCAAAGTGAACCTATTTGGCCTCAACACAACTTGAAAAGCTTAAAACATGTTAGGACTTTAATCCAAATCAATTAAAACAATTTTAGTCAATTATTTAAGCAACTTTAAGCATGATTAAAAACCATGCTGTCCATATTTAAAAAATTAACTAAAAACAATTTTACAAGATTTTTACAAAAATCGAAAGTCACTAAATCAACCCATAAATTAACCAAATTAATTATCACCAAGAATCAGCATTAAAGACCATATGTACTTTATGAACCTTCAGCTCTAATACCACTATTGGGAAACCTAGGTTGATGAAATAGCATACAATTAAAATTAAAATTAAAATTAAAGTGTGCAAAGCATGCGTAATGGAAATAAAATTAGAGAGATATCAAAATTTCTACAAGATCTTCAAGTTGAGATTTCCATGTAGTCGGATAGAATTTAAGATTACAAATTCAATTGGGATCTTTTCTGCTCAAAGCCTTTAACTCTAAGCATGTCGATCCCTGTACAGATGGCATGGTTACTTTAATCCCTTTTCGAGGCCATATAAAGTATAAGTGTCCTCTTTCTAACAGCGATTCACATGAAGATTCACTATTGTTAGTGGGCTGATCTCTTAATCATAATCAAAAGGTTGGTCTTCTCTATTTTTCTATGTGGCTAAAAGCTCCAAGAATAATTATTGAATTCACCAAATACAAAAATGACAAAATGAATGAAGGAATTATGGTAATACCATATCATGAATTTGGCCAAATCTTGATTCTTTAGAAATATTTCATCAAATATATTGATACATTCGACTCCTATATCGATGCAGTGCTTGCCAATAGCTTAAATCACATTTTTTTTACCAAAATGTAAACATACATGACCAATGTATCGATACATTGGTAAATGTATCTATGCATTTTCAAATGTATCAATACATTTACCAAATATATTGATAAAAGTTCCAAATGTATTGATACATTTAGGCTTTTTGTTGAATGTATCGACACAATGCCTATATGTATCGATACATTCATAAAAAAAAAGGCCAGATATATCGATAAAATTATCATTGTATCCATACATCTAGTTAATTTTGCCTAAATCATGCCATTTTTCCCCGGTGCTAAATTAAATCAAAACACAAGTTTGGTCATGTTTTTGGCTCCATAAGTTACTCAAATTCATACCAAGCCTTATCATTGGACCTAAGATTAGATCTAATTAATTTTTGGGGCCCAATGCAAAATATGGTTTGTTCAAGATTGCAATTGGTTTTTCCTTATTTACAAACTACAGAAAGCAAAGGACGCTTAGCATAATTCTTGGAGCTGCTTCATGGCACAAATAAAAAGCACTAAATTGCCCTCACTTTTTTGCTTCAAAGCATTGGTTGTTCACTTACCTATAAAAGAGCTAGCTTTATCTTAGTGAACAACACACATAAAGACCACATTTGACAAAAAAAAAACTTCATTTTTGTAGCTTTCCTTGGCAGCCATCAAAAAGTTTTAAAAAACCTTATTTCCTGTTATCATCATCCTAAGCCCCTTTCAATCATAACACCACCTTAAAGCTTATCTTACTACTTTTTCTTGCTAATATATAGCATTCAAAGTAAATAAGATGAGTTGAAACTAAAGAGAAAAACGAGAAAAAAAAACTAAGAAAGCCTTAGGAGAACTTGAGCTTGGAACTTTGCAAAGACAATAAACAAGATGTAAAACTCCTTTATTATATCTCTTTTCTTCTTTTTCTCATTCATTTTCACGAAAACATGCCTCATGTTATTTTATCTAACAAATATTTATGAAGCCATAGCCCTCTTAGGAAAGCATGCATTTTTAAGTTTGGTTTGATGGTATTTTGAGTTCATGATATTTGGATAATGCTATGGGGTTGCTTGAGTGCTTAAAAATTTTATTTTTTTCTTTGCTTATCTTAGAATAGCCACTATTTCATTGATCTATGACATTTTTCCACCATCCATGCTTAATCTTTGATGATACATTATCATTTCAAGATGTTTTGATGTTCTTCTGAGCTTGATGATGTTTCATGGTGACTTGGTGATAGAAAAACCATGTTTTTAGTTTTGGAAAAAATTTCCACCATGTGTTCCATGCCACAAAATTAGTTTCTTCCATGCCATATCATCTTCATGTTTTTACAAGCGTGTTCTTAAACATTCATGCATTATCCATGCATTCTTTGCATTTTTAGCATGTTTTCTTTGATAAAAATTTTATCTTGTTAATGTTCTAGCATATTTTTGCCATTTGATGCCATGTTTGAATGCTCTACATGATTAAAAATGTTTTTGTGATGCTTTGCTTTTGGTGAGTTTGTTGTCAAGTTCTGTTCTTAAAAAACTTCCCTACGTTAGGCTCACATAATCTCTAACAAGTAAGATTAATGTAGGCCTAAGTTTTTCCAGCAACCACTCTTACTATTAGGGGAAAATCAAGCTTACATGTTTAGATTCATGGCCTAATGAGGCAAAATAAAATCTATTTTTGGCTCTTAAAATTTTCTGTTTACAATATGTTTGAGTAAATGTCTTGTGCTTAAGCTCTGTGTTATGACCTGATGGCACAGATAATAGGTTATCCACTTGCCTAATTCCCTTGAAGTTCAAATGGGCTCGTGATTCCACTGCCATAAACCCTATTTGCTAGACAATCATGTGTCTAACACCTTGACATGTGCCTAGAAAATCCTATAACCAAATTATCCTTTGTTTTACTATTGGTAACATTATGACCTCAACATGAAAATTTGTTTTCAAACCCTAGAGAATTTTTATGGATTTTTGGGTATTTCCTTTAAAAGGCATTAAGTCACCTTTCAATGGTATCTCATTTGCCCCTGGATGTGCTCAAACGAGAGGGTTATGATTTTTGAATCTTTGTTATCTAGAACCCTTGAAATTATTGATTAACATTTTGTTTGGGCCATTTCAGCTCACTAGATAAATTTTTGGAATATTTAACCATTTTTCTAGAAAACCATATGAAGATCCCTTTTGGGAAAGTTATCGTTTGCAATTGAACAATTCTAAATAAGTTCGAGATAATTTTTCAAAGTCCGCTACACTATTTCCTTTGCATATGCTGCCAGTGCTAAACTAAACTTGAATTCAAAAATTATTTCCTCCTCGAAAGCAATTTTTTAGGATGTTTAGAATATTTTATATTAGATCTCGTCGAGTTATCTTCCTAGCAATATCTCCTTTTCCACTTAAAGCCCTTGGATCAGTCCAAAATAATTTTTAGAAGTGGATAGTGCGAAGCTGTTCCCTATTTTTAGCATTAAGTAAAATTATTTAATTCCCCTAAATTCTCTTTTAAAGGCATTCGGATGCCTCAGAATGAACCTTCTTAATTCCTGGAATGGACACATGTCGATTAATAAAAGTCCTCTTAGGCTTAGGCCACGGCCAAGCACCTTCCAAAATTAATTTTGTCCCATATTTAAATTACAAGTTTTAATTTTTTAAATCCATCCTTTTCTAAAAAAATATATAATATATACAAAATTATTCCATTTTTCAAAATTACCTAATTTTTCATCCATTTAGATTTTTCCACTTTGTTTTTCAAAATTCATCAAAATTATACTTTCTCTCTTTCTCAAAATACTCTAAATTTTTGAACCAAAACCTTAATTTTCATACCTTAAGTGACCAATGAGTCTAAACACATCTCAAAATTGTTAATTCGGCTATTTCTAAATAACCAAGGGCAATTAAGATACATTCTACTATCTCTCCTTTCTATGCTTCTCGTGTGTTTATTTTGTGCAATATTTATTACATTTTTTCAAAAAAATTCATGCATCATAGAAAGTGGGCTATATATAAATAATGATGCAACAAAATTGAGAAAACTAATACCGAGATATTATATAGGCAAAAAGTAATCATTTAAGGCATCATCGAGGTGCTAATCCTTCCCCATACATAAATGACTTTTGAACTCTTTTAACAAACTCTGAAATATGTAGATCATAAAATCGAATCTTTGAGTTTCATAACTCAAGTCTGATCATACCTAGCCAAAATGATTAGTGGTGACTCCAAATTTCCAACCCCTGGTGGTGTTGTTAAAGCACAGTTAGATGAGGGATTCATCTGATGGTCTCCCCACTTTAATTATGAGAAAAACTTATTCTCTCACACTATCATACTGGATAAAATCCCAAGCAAGGGATATTTTAAGTTAGACATCCGTCTCATCATCAGGTTAAGGCCATATTGCAATAGCTTGGCAACTCTGCTGGTGATAAGAATAAAAAAATCAAGCGTACAATTGGTTGTATCTTATCATATTCTCGATTTTTTTCCTTTTTTCAGTTATTATTTGCATATAATACCCTCTCCTTGTTTCATTTTTCATTAACTTTTATTTGCTGTTCGTGCTTTTTTATTTTCCTTTTTATCCAAAAGATTTATATTGTTTTAGTGGTATTAAAGAGTAAAATAAAAAGGTTTGTTATTTCCTTGACACACACTAAACACTTACGCCGGCATTAGACTTTCGGCCTATTTCCCTAGAGAGATAATGAAACCTTATATTTAGGTGGGAGTAAGCTATTCGCCTCTGTGATGGTCACTATCCCATAGGGCTAGTGATATCTTATAGGATGTAATTTACATATGCTTTTGTGATTAATAGTCCACATGGGCACAGGGAAACATATCCACCAAAATTAAACCTCTTTCGCTAAGCTTATGATGGGCCTAGGATAGAGGTGCCTCGACTGTCCTTAGCAAATGGAAGAATGGCTTGGGAACCAATTTAGAGTTAACCAACCCCATATAGAAAGCCTTATAAGGCAAACTATGTCATGCCATGCTGTGATGCTGTTAAAATAACCTAGAGAATAAGACATTTAGGGAAAGACATCTTACTTTTTATTCCCTTTGTCATTTATTATGTGGGTAATGATGAAAGAACATTGTCACCAACGTTTGCATTTCACCCCCCATAGGACATCATACATCATAATAACTTGCTAGAGCAAGCCATTTTGCTGTTCGACCACCTAACATTCATTTGTTCCTATAAGCGATGACATGCAAATATCACCATTTAAGATCTATTTTAGGACTCAGCATTGTCTGTAAGGAAATAAAATCCACCAAGTAAGTTGTTATGTTGTCTAATTGATGGCTTAATGCCCACCAATCACTAAGGTAATCACCAATTGTTGAAAGCTTCAACATTACTTGTTTCAAAGATGTAAAATGACAACTTATTGCCTTTGATATAGGAAAATCTATCTTAGGCAAGGCCTGTCTAATTTTCCCTATTTCCACAATGAGGAAATTTTCGGCTCATGGGTATAACAAGCCTTGAACAAAGAAATGATGAACCCTTATAGCATAAAGACATAAGAATTTGAACACTAATCCAATATTTAATGTCTTCTTAAGAAAGCTTGTATACCCTAAAGGTTTCAAAATTGAAAGAGCAAAGAACCTATAGGGGTAAAGCGGTACCAGAATCCTAAAGTCATCACCAAAAGATCTCACATCTATTTTCACTAACAAAACCACCCTTGAAAGGTGAGATATTTGCAAGCTACTTTTTTGTGAGGTTTAAGATGTTGGAAGATGAGAGATTGATACAGGCTTCATTGGGTTCCAACAATTTCTGAACAAAGGTGAGAGATCTTTAAAAGAATCCATGCTAAAAGCAAAATGACACAATCAACCTTTTTATAGGAAATATTTTATTTACTAACGTAGCATTATGCCTCTACATGAAAGGATAAAGAACACATGCATCATCTCAAATCATTTGTATCATCCAACATCTGTATAATAAAAACACACCTTACGCATCATTCATAAGTTCCCTTGTAAGAGAACCTAATAGAATGCCCTTTTCATGAATCAAATAAGAATCAAGCCTAATGCAGCTAACTATGTGGTAAGTCCAGCGAAATTGGCCTATACCAAGAATTAAGCCCAATATAGCTGGCCATGTGGTGAGCTTAGTGAAGTCAGCTCCTATACCAAGAGTTAAGCCCAGTGTAGCTGGCCACGTGGTAAGCCTCATGAAGTTGGCCCTATACCAAACGTTAAGCCTAATTAACTAGCCATATGGTAAGCCTAGCGAAGTTGGCCCCTATACCAAGAGTAAGCCCAGTGATGCTGGTAAGTTAGTTACGATTAATTGGCCTAGCATAGAGTCTAAATCCACATTAGTTGTTTGATAAGAACATTTACATCTTATAAAGTCAAAGTCTGCAGTAGCTAGCACCTCCTTATAAAGTTAAAGTCCACATTAATTGGCACCTTTATAGGGATTTCAAGTTTTATAGAGTCAATGTTCACATTAGCTGGCACTTGTATATGAAGGTCAAGCCCTATAAAGTTAAAGTCTACACTAGCTTGCACTTATATAAAGAGGTCAAACCCTATAAAACTCTAAGTCCACATTAGTTGGCACTTGTATAAGAATGTCAAGCCTTATAAACCCCTAAATCCATAATAACTGCATCGGTATAGAAAGGTCAAACCCTGCAGAACCCTAAGTCCACACAAGCCGACACTTGTATAGGGATGTCAAGCCGTATAGTCAAAATTGCTGCCAAAATACCATATCTATTTTGGCAAGATTTTAATTTGACTTTTTCTTGTTATAGGCACTCAAAGGGCATTATTCCACCCTAGATAAAATGGTACCAATTTATCTTTGTTCTTATCTTTATGCTTAGCAACGACTAACGAGGAGTAGCTATAGACACCTATTTTTGTTTGGGCCACTACACAAGCATTTCAAGACATCAACAAACCTAAATGAGTAAGCACAAATCCATTTCCCATCATTTATGGCCAAGGTAAAGTGTTCAAGGAGCCAAAGGTTAGCAAGATACACATTTTTAATCATTTGTATCAATACAATGCTTGGCAGTAGCTTAAACTCACATTTTTGGATCAAAATGTATCGATACATGACCAAATATATTGATACATTTTTAAATATACCAATATATTTTCTAAATGTATTGATATTTGATACATTTAGGTGTTTTATTGAATGTATCGATAGAATGCCTATATGTATCAATATATTCACCAAAAAATGGCCAAATATATTGATACAATCATCATTGTAATAACACATCTAGGTAATTTTACCCAAATTCATGCCATTTTCTCTTCAATGCTGTATTGGTTCAAAATAAGAGTTTGGTCAAATTTTTGGCTCTATAAATTAATCAAATTCACTCTAAGCATTATCATTGGACTTAAGATTAGATTGATTAATTTTTAAGACCCAAATGACTAAGAAATAAGACATTTTCATGGCAAAGTCTAGTTTGTTCAAGGTTACAATTGGTTTTTCCTTATCTACAAATTGTGTAAAGTAGTCTACTCACCACCTTGGCAACCACAGCCAATGAAAATAAAGGATGCTATGCATAGTACTTGGAGCTACCCATGGTATAAGTGGAAAACTCTAAAATACCTTTATTTTTTGCTTCATAGCATTGGCTATTCATTTCATCTATAAAAAGGTTAGCATTAGCTCAGTAAGAAACACACACTCACCAATTTCACAAAAGAAAAATAACTTCATTTTTATAGCTCTCCTTGGCAACCCTAAAAAACCTTTTAAAAAACTTCATTTCCCACTTACATCATCATTAAACCCCCACCATCCATAACACCACCGTAAAGTTTATCTTTACTACTCTTTTTTGCTGATCATAGCAAGCAAAGCAAAAAAGGTGAGCTAAAACTAAAGACAAAATCTAAAAAAAAAGGGAAAACTTAAGCTTGAAACTTTAGAGAGACAACAAACAAAGTGTAAAGCTCTTTTGTTTTTTTTTTTATCTTTTTTTCTTATTCATTTGCATCAAAACGTACGTCATGTCATTTTAGCTAACCAATATTCATAAAGCCATGACCTTTTTCAGAAAGCATGCTGCTTAGAGTTTGGTTTGATGGTATTTTGAGTTCATGATATTTGGATGATGCTTTAGTGCTTAAAAATCTTACTTTTCTTTGCCATCTTAGAACAACCACTTTTTCATTGATACATGACATTTTCTTCATTATCCATGCTTAATCCTTGATTATGCATCATCATTTCAAGATGCTTTGATGTTCTTTTGAGCTTAATGATGTTTTGTCGTGACTTGATAACATAAAACATCATGTTTTTAGTTTTGCAAAAAAATGTCCATAATATATCCATGCCATGAAATTAGTTTCCTACATGTCATATAATTTTTCATGTTATTACAAGCATGTTCTTGAATGTTCATGCAGTATCCATGCATTTTTTTTTTGCATTTTTAGCATGTTTTCTTTGATTAAAATATTGTCTTGTTGATGTTTTAGCAAATTTTTGCCATTTTATGCAATGTTTGAATGCTTTGCATGATTAAAAATGTTTTTCTTGATGCTTTATTTCAAGCGTGTTTGCTGCCATATTCCATTTTCACAAAACCTCCCTAAGTTTGACTTACATAACCTCAAACAAGTGAGATTAATGTTGGCCTAAGTTTTTCCAAGAAGCCACTCTTACCATTTTGTGGAAAAATCAAGCTTAAATGTTTAGATTGATGGCCTAATGAGGCAAAATGAAATAAATTTTTAGCCTTCCAATTTTTCTATTTACAATTTTTTAATTAAATGCCTTGTGTTCGAGCTTTATGTTATAACTCAATGGCATGGGCTACAAGTCTTCTACGTGCTTAATACCTCTAGACTTTGGATGGACTAATGACTCGATTACCGTAGATCCTGGGTTTTTAACAATCTTGTGTTTGACACCTTAACATGTGTCTAAAAGACCCCAAACACAAAAACTCCCATATTTTAGTACTTGCAACATTTATGACCCCAACTTGAAAAGTTGTTTTTGCCCTAAATGATTTTTCTAGAATCTTTTGGTATCGAATCACCTTTCTGACGGTATCTCATTTGCCTCAGGTGTGTTTGAATAAGGGAGTTATGATTTTTGGATCCTTGTTATTTGAAACCTATGGAATCAATAATTACCATTCTATTTGGGCCATTTTGGCCCACTAGATGATTTTTTTCGAAATTTTTAAATAGTTTTCTTAAAAACTATACGAAGTTCTCTTTCTCGAAAGGTATAGTTTATGATTGAACGATTTTGAATGAGTTTAGGATGATTTTTCAAAGTTTGCTACACTTTTTCCCTTGCACATGCTGCCAGTACTAAACCAAACCTGAATTCAAAAATGATTTCTACCTAGAATTTTTAGAATATTTTTATATTAAACCTCATTGAGTTATCTTCCTAATGGTATCTCGTTATCCACTTGAAGTCCTGGATCTGTCTAGAATAATTTTGGGAAAGCGGACAATGTGATGCTATCCCTTATTTTCTGCATTAAACAGACTTAATTTCCCTGAATTCTCTTTTCAAGATATTCGGATACCTTTGAATGAACCTAATTAATTCTCTGATGGAGTTACGTATCGTAATATGGGTCCTACTAGGCTTGGGCCAAGGCCAAGCAGGCAAACACCCTTTAGAATTAATTTTGTTTTCTATTAAAATTAGTAGTTTTAATTTCTCAACTCCATCCTTTTTCTAAAAGAAATAATATATCCAAAAATATTTCATTTTCCAAAATACCCAATTTTTCATCCATTTGGATTTTTCCACCCTAATTTTTAAAATTCCATTAAACATTATGCCTTCTCTCTTTCTCAAGTTACTCCAAATTTTCTAACCAAAACCTTAGTTTTCAAGCCTAAAGTGACCAATAAGTCCAAATGCATCACAAAATTGTTGATTTGGTTATTATTAAATAATTGAGGACAATTATGAAATACATCCCGATCGTTCTTTCTTTCAATGCTTTTTGTGTGTTTATTTTATGCAATACTTATTATATTTTTCTATGTCTTACAAATGCATTTCCTTTGTTGGTAACAATTTGTGCATTCACATATTCAATTAAACTTTTTTAAATTATCAATACAACATTTCATTTTGATATCCTTCTAGTGCTTGATATCGAACATACTTTTTAAATTAAATCCGAGAATACTTTAACCTTAGGTATCGTCACTCCTCTAGGTTACGTAATGGGATTTAATTCTTTTTACCAAAACTAAATTTATTATTTTCAAAAATTCATGCATCATAAAATGGGATATATACAAATAGTGTCATGATAAAAATTGATAAAATCGAGATCGAGATATTATATTGTGTCATAGGGGGCTAATCCTTCCCCACCCATAACCCACTTCCTGACCCTCTTAATGGATTTTGGAACACATAGATCATAAAATTAAATTTACGGGTTTTGTAACTCAAGATATCAATTTTAATAGGTGTCCAGTCATACCTAGCTCAAATGATCGATGGCGACTCCAAATTTCTAGCCACTTAGTGGTAGTTATTAAAGACTAATCATACGAATGATTTGTTTGACGATCTCAAACTTTAATTATGAGAACCACTTTTTTCTCTCACACTATCATTCAAGATAAAATCCCAAACAAGGGATATTTTAAGTAAGGGGTGTCATCTCCCATTATCGAGGCAAGGCCATGTTGCTACACTTGAAAACTATTTTCAAAACAAAAATTATTTTCCTCAAAAACCTTTTACCAAACCTGCCATGGATTTTATTTTCTTATCAAGAAAACTATTTTCTTTCATAGAAAAACAAACATTTGCATCAACTTCCTTTGTTGGCTATTAGGTTTTTTTTTTTTTTGTGAAAAACTATTTTTCACTCATAGTGAAAACTTTTGGTACCATTATCTCTTAGGAAATCTTGTTCAATTTCAATCTTACCAAAACCTCTACTAGATTAAGAACTCTTCCTATCCTTTATTGTTTAGGTCTACCATAATCTGCAACAATTGAATAATTGGTTGAACCTACCCCATACGTGTCCAGATGCGGCTACCATGGGATAAGGAGACAGGATTTTAATCCAAGATTAAATTCCTTGTTAAAGTGAAACACTTTCACCTCAAGGTTCCCAATTTAACCGTAATTCTATCTCATAGTGTCATGGATGAACCTACTAAGGCATTATGTTCAAATACATTACTGATTCAACATTAACTCTTAGCGTCAGGCTCGAACTTAGACATAATCAAGGCAATGTTCATTTACTAAAATATGAGAAGAAAAAATTTGATTTGCAGTCAAATTCCTTAGGATGAGAAATCAGTATAGACAACTCCAAATTTAGCCAGGACAACTTATCTAATTGTGTCTACTTTAGACATTGTGTTATTAAGATGAGCTTATCTTAAGACATTAAGACAACTTATCTTAAGACATATCTATTTTAGACGTTGTCTTATTTGACAAGTTTATCCACATTGTCTTGCTAAGACGAAAATATCCATTTTGTCTTATTAAGACATCAAGACAACTTATCGGCATGTCTATTTTAGACATTGTCTAGTTAAGACATCGTTATCCATATTGGCTTGTTAAGACAAGCTTATCCATTTTGTCTTAACACATTTATACTTTAGGCATTGTCTTTTTAGGACAACCTTATCCATATTGTCTTGTTAAGACAAGCTTATCCACATTGTCCTATTAAGACACCCGTATTTGGATTTCCTAAATCCAAATTGTCTTAAACTTTTTTTAATTGAATTTTTCTATTAAGTCTTCCAATTTTAACCTTTTATTCATATTTCCAACTTAATTGAATCCTATGTTTAATCCAGTAAATTATCCCATTGTGTATGATCCATTAGGTTCCCAACATGTTGGCATGAATACAATTAATCTCATTAATTATATTCATAAACTAAGATCGAGATCTAGCAACTCATCATGACCACTAAAATTTTAAAAAGTTAATATGACTTCGAACAAAACTTTAGTAACCAATCTTTCAGTGTAATTCAATATTTTCACCAAATATCCCAAAAAGACCATGAGCATAGTGTGGTGTCTACTCATGTATCAATCCATATTAGTTCCTACAGCATATGGTTAACTTCATGAATTTGGGGAAACCTTTTATCATAAATTTATCATGCATTGGCCAATGACTTTTTCAAGTTAACCAAAGCTAGAAACATATGAGATATGTCTTCGATGTCACTTAGAGTGGTGAATCATCTTTGGATCACTTAGCCATCTTCGTATACTTCATTCCATACCCAAAACTAGCTACCTTTGCCATCCATCTTTATGGACCTATTCATAATGGAATCAAAGTATGATATTCCCCATACAAGATAACATTGTATCACAAGTCAAAAAACTAGTTACACAACTGGCATGTGAAAATATTTTCATAAACACTTGAGTGATAATATCAAATGGTGTTCTCACAGGAGCCACGTTCAGTGAACTTGTTTTTCGTAAAACAAGCACTCACATGCCGTTCCAAGTATCCTATATACTTCAACCCATGAGATCGGTTGCTTACTTTACAAGAAAAATGGCGTAACATATGCTAGTCATTGAACATTGCAAATGTCTCATCTTGGCAATACAATGACCAAGAACAATTTTAGGAACACGACATTGATGTATAAGGATCCCATAATTGTAACTCATTATAATTTTTTTGCAAGGCTAAATGTGTTCCATGGCTTTTATCCAATTAGTAGTTCATAATTATCGTCATGCTACTAACGTGAAGGAAAACCTTGTATCACTTAATTAAGTGACTGGTTTGCACTATTAGCTTATATATGCCTCATCCAAGCTGAATGGCTCTATCTATGGATAAGTTTTGTCTTAACAATGTAGACAAGTTTGGCTCATTCTTGACGAAAAAACATATATTTAAAATTAAAATTAAAGTGTACAACGCATGTGCAATGGAAATAAAATCAGAGAAATATCTGATTTCTATAGGATCTTTAGGTTAAGATCTACATATGGTTAGATAGATCATCGATTTGATTAAGATCTCACCTATTAAGAGATCCTAACTGCCAATCCCTACACAAATAGTGCCATGGCATGGTTACTTCAATCTTTCTTTGAGGCCACAAGAAGCACAATTGTTTTTTTTCTAACGGTGATCCACACAAAAGGATCGCTGAAGCCTTCTCAAAGCATGGTGATTCACCTATGCTAGTAGGCTGATCTCTCAATCATAATCAAAAGGTTAGCCTTCTCTATTTTTCTTTTTGGTCAAAACCTCTAAAAACAAATCCTAAGTGTGCCAAATATAAAAACAAGAAGGGAGTGGAGGAATTATGGCAATACCATATCATGGATTTGGCTAAATCTTGGTTCTCTAGATTTTTATTCTTGAAAACTATTTCAAAACAAAGACCACTCTCTTTAAAAACCTTTTTCCAAACTTGCCACAGAGTTTTAATATTCTTATCAAGCAAACTATTTTTTCATAGAAAAACCAAAATTTGCATCAACATATTTGGGGAAGCTATTAGGGTTTCCCTTCATTATGAAAAATTACTTTTTACTTATCAATAAAGATTTTTACAACCATTATCTCATAAATAAATTAGTTGAGTTTCAATCTTGTTAAAACTCCCACTAGATTAAGAATTCTTCTTATCATTTACTGTTTAGGTTTAGCCTAATTTCCAATAGTTGAGTCCATCCAGATTTGGTTGTTGTAGGATACATTGCTAGTTTAGCACTAACTCTTAATATTAGCCTTGGACTTAGACATAATTAAGGCAATGTTCAGCTTAGTGAAGTACAAGAAAATGGAATTTGATTCGTAATCAAATTCCTTACAATGAGAAACTTTTTCTTAATTTGGACAACTACAAATTCGGCTAGGACAATGTATCTAAACATGTCTAATTTAGACATGTTTTGCTATGACAAGCTTATCTGTAGTTTTAGCTCAGCATAATACCATTATTACCTTTCTTAGAAAAGTGAATTTCTATTGGCAGAAGGCTAATTTAATTATTTTAATATAAAATAACATATATGTAGAGGGAATTTTTAAAATCCCACCAACAAATTGTCATTTGCCCCTATTGTGCATTAAATGGTAAACAACTTAGTTGCATGTAAACTATACATGTTGCTTAAAACCTTACATGAAAGTAAAAATGATAAAAATATTCCTATACCTACATGACATGTGATTATGCAGTGTTGAAAAATCCTAATGTTACAAAGAATATATCCCCTATAATAATTGCAGTACAATTAACCAATAAAAATTTAAAGTGATGTATGACTCAGCAAAATATTATGTGGTGCCCACAATTATAAGTGGTGAACCCCTACATAATTTTAAAATGTGATTAGATAATTGTAATATTATAGTCAAGAGAATTACAAGTCAAATGCTCCCTCTCTCTTTGATCTTCACTATTGGTTCAGAACTTCTTGGAATTAACAATCTTAATCCACACGGCCTTTTTCTCTAAACTAAGGCCTAGTTTCTTGTTGCACCCTTTGATATAAATAGGTTAAAGGCTCTAATATCCACTAGGGCATTCATCTTGTTTCTAACCATGATTATATCCATGAATATATGTCATTTTGACTTGCAAAACTGCTTAGTCTTTAACTAAGACATGCGTGATAGAAAAAAGCTTCATAGTTTGCCTTATTAATTTAGTATCCTCATTTTTATGGTAAAGGACTTAGCGTCCTTTGTAGAATCTCGCACCCAGTTCAAATCCTTGCATAAGAAGCACGTTAATGGCTCTAAATCCTTTTTTGTGTCTCCTCTTTGGTGGATTTCCACTTGCCTTGCCTTTCGGCTTGGAAAAGTCAAACCTATATTGCTTCTTCAACTCCATAAAAGACTTTATCATCATTAAGGCCTACTTAAGGTCTTGGGTCCATCTCTTCATAGCCCTTCCTTGGTTAAGGGCTAAGCTCATCTACGAATGAAAAGAGCCTTTTCTTATAGGAGCATTTCACTAATTCTTTTTACTATGATACTGCAATTCATATTAAAGAATTATGTAGGTTTCCACCACTTATAAGTGTGAACTCCACATAATATTTTGATGAATCTTACATAACTCTAAATGTTGATTGGTCAATTGTACCAATTATTGTAAGTAATATGCTTCCTTTTTCTTTACGATGATAAGAAATCTAAACAGGCCCATCTGAGGTCTTGGGCCTATGTTTTCCTAGCCTTTGCTTGATTGAGGGCTAGAGCTCATCTATAAAGTAAAAGAAAAGCCTCTTTCTTCACCAAGATAAGAAATCCAAGAGATAGGCTTGGAAGACTCGTGTAAATACTTTTGCATCATATTAAGATATGTAAGGCAATACAACTCGGTGAAAGCATCATCTATAGAATATCTTGTGTAGAATCTTCAAGCCATGTATCTTTATACTAATGAGTAGGGCTATAATTGTGTTAAGTAGAGCCCAAACAGTGAAGAGATTGAGCTTGATTCGAAATTCACTGTTCCAAACTCGACTCGAGCTTAATTGACCATTATTTTTTGAGCTTGAGCTCGGCTCAAGATTAATACGAACTATTCAAGCTCTACTTGATTAAGTTCGTTTATTCTCTTCACACACTCAAACTCGAGCTCAATACAATACTAATATGAACTATTCAAGCTCAGCTCGATTAAGCTCATTTATTTTCTTTACATACTCAAGCTCGAGCTTATTTCTACATAATTTTTTTATTTAAATAATGAAATTTTTTTAGATGATATAATGACCAAAAAAATTAAAAAAAAAACTTAACGCGACAAGCTAAACCTAATAAAGAAACAAAAGATCCATTTCTTTCTAGTCAAATAGGAACCACAAAGGAAATTAAGCAAATAGATTTGCATTTAGATTCAAATAAATTCTGAAATTTCTAGTTTCAAAACATGTGGAGTTCTCAAAAAAGAAATAAAATGAAGAAAAATATACCTGATCGAGGAGAGAAAGATTCCAGTTTTGATGTCGAAATTCTTTCTTGCTGCAATTGGGAGAGAACGATCTGATTTGGGAAAAAGAGGCGCCGCTTTGTGAGAGGTATGTCTTGTGCCATATTAGATTTTTAGGTTTAACTTCTTAGATTTTAAGTATATATTTATACTAAGGCTAAAAGAGTAAATTAATATTAAAATATATATTATAAATAAAAATTTAATTAGGTTTGTGAGCTACTCGAATCGAGTAATGAGATACTCAACCTCAGCTCGAGCTGTCAACGAGCTCTGCTCGATAATGACCGAATCGAATTTACATTTTTTTCAAGTCGAAATCGAATAATTTGTAAGTACAGGTATCTTGTTTACACCTCTACCCACGACCCCACCATAAGAGAGCAAAATCAGTAAGGTATATGGAGGCACTGCTTATCACTTAGGGGCTTTTTAAATAAATGACTAGCATTGATACTGAACAACCAGCAAAATATGTAATATATGAATAATGGCTTTGCAACATTGCAATTTTCGTTACAAAAAATTTGCTTGCAATAGTGGTTAAAGGAACGGATTCTTCAAAGTTCCTCAGTTTCAAAGCTCCATGCTCAGGGAGCAGTTAAAAGCCTGCTATATTGATGAGTGAAGGAACTGTTTCCTTGCATTCCATCTATGCAAAATCTTGCCATAAACGTCATAGAAGACAATCTGAGCATCAGATTGGGTCAATTCCACTGACATGAAGCCTTGCCCATCGTAGAAGAAGTTTAGTCCTTTTCTGTTTAGTTGTTTGACATCTCCCCTCCATGCTTTAGACCCTGCCCCACTTGTTAGGAACTGTATGGGGCTGCATGCAGGAAATGCTTTTGCATTAGTTGAGGGATATATGTATGTATATATTTATATATCCATCTTCGGACATGCCAGAATAATTGAAATTAGGCATTGCTTTTACCTGTCAGTGTCACTGATATGTTCTAGGCAGTGATCATGACCATTAATGTAAAAATCAACATTATTGGCCTGCAATTTTATGGTGGAAATAGCAAATAGAATGAGTTAGTTCTATTAGATGGTTCAACTCTTGTTTCATAGATTGTAACAATTTGGTGAACAAAATCGACATTTAAGTTATATATACATATACACTATATATTATCTGGAATTGTAAGTATATGATATGAAAATATATTTAATTTTTTAAAAAAATTTCATATTTTAAAAATCATATCCAAACATATATATTATATTTGCAGGTATTAATTTACCTTGAGAATAGGGAGGAGATGGCTAACAAGTTCCTCAGTGTCACCATGATGCCCAACACTTCTAATCGCATGGTGACCAACAACAATCTTCCATTTTGCACTTGATTCTCTTAGTGCTGACTCCACGTCCTACAGTACGGACAAGAATAAATCAATTCATATTTATTATTTATATATATAAAAAACACAATTTATTTATTATGTTTCAGAAGGTATCACATGTTCATTCCTTCAAATTCAAAAACATAAAACAACAAGCCACTCAGAATAATTCAAAGGTAATTAGTTATTAATACCTTCAATAGATTTGTAATGTAATCCTTGCGAGGAGTTATACCGCGCCGGTCGTAAGTGTGCTCGTTTGGGTATACGAAGTAGCTCTCCACTAAAGGAGTGGTGTCCATAAAGATTAACTCAACTAATTCTGCGAAAAGAATTAATCACAATTGCATTTGTTATGTTCTCAATGATAATAAATGCATTTGTAAATTATGTTGCTTTGATTTTTTTTTTATTTTTAAGTATCAATGAAATCCTTAAATAAATAAAAAAATCTTAAGAAAAATTGGAAATACAATGTCGAATACGCAATAATGTCTAACACTTACGCTCTAGTTCAAGCAACATGATTTTTAAGTACAATTTTAATCTTCGATGGAGTTAAATAAAAGGAAAAAAAAATGAAATAGGAGGTTGCTTACCAGCATCGACGATGAAGGATCTAAAACAAATCCATCTGCTGTCAATTTTTCTAAGAAGAGGACTCAATTGTGCCTCAGCATCACCCCTGTAATCATGGTTGCCCAAAACTGCATGGAAATTGAATTGGCAATAATATTTACAAAGTTAGCAACCAATAAAGAGCAAAAAATTGGGGGGGCAAAAATTTGAAGTTCATCGGAAACTTGCCGGTGAACCACGGCTTTTGGAGGCTATTAGCGGTGTAAATGTTGGTGAACGAGTCTTCAAATGCTGGGTCATGTTGGCTGCTCAATCCATTGTCATAAAAATTATCTCCCGTGGAAACTACAAAATCAATGTCCAGCTTCTCCCCGATCTTTCCCATCTACAACATTCACATGTATTCGCTAGGTAATTATTGGCAGCCAAATTTTGAGGCCCATCAAGAATGGGCTTTCAGTTAAGAAGGAAAAACCTGCCTGTTAGCTTTTATATATTTTCTCATATAATTTATATATATATATATATATATATATATATATATAAACATCCAGCATGTGCTGAAATAATAACTGATTTATCATAATAGCAAAAAATGTTTTAATTTTTGCATATAGGTTATAGGTAAGTATGAAAATTTGAAACTAAGTAGAAGGTTTTTATTTAGATATATATATATTTACTAACCAATGGGTTACAATTTTTTTAAGTAAAAAATGTATTTGGTTTAATATTATCGTTAATATAAGATAAAAAGATTGATGGTTAAAACTTTTATCTTTTTTATATTATAATTCTGTATTTTCATGCCACGTAAAGCCAAAATGTTGCAAGATTGCAAATTCATGCATCACTCTATGGAAAAGTTGGATTCTTTGAGGGAGATCTCAAAGAAGACAGAGAAGCTGTTTTTGGTGGAAATTATAGAAACGCAGCTGACAACAGCATAGCATGTAAAAGATACAAAAACTAGACTTAGATTGAAGGCTTAAATGATTCATTGGCATAGAAAAGGTTGGTTAGAGATGGAGAATGAACCTGGAAAGCAACTTGTGATTGGTTAAAAGCCCCTCGCCTGCCCCAATCTCCGACCACCAAAAAGCTAAGAGAGCCATCACCTTTGCTGGGCTGCTCCAATCTCTCAAGCTCTGTTGACACACTTACAAAACACAACCCATAGATTATGCCCAACATAAACCATTGATCACCCAATTTTTTTTCCATTTTATTCTTTAATGTAGTGAAGGCAGAGTCTTTTCAATGCCAAGGAATAACGTTGTGGTTAAATAGATTCGGTAGAGAGGCCTGGATGATATGGGATAGGATGCGAAGGAAGGTTGTGCGGCAGCCTACATAAACAAACCACTAATAGACTGACGTATTTAAACATAGCTGATGCTATTATAAATGTTGTATTTGGATGCTGATACTGGAGTTGGATTAATTATTATTATTTTTTTGTATTTTTTTATCACTGTAATGATTCAAAATGATGGATCAAGTATCAGCTCAAATGATAATTATATTGCAAATAAATTTTTAAAAATTACAAATTGGAGGGGTTTTAAAAATATTATATACTTCTCAAATTAAGTTTATTAATAAGAGGCTGGGAGATTACAAGTAAATTAAAAAATTTAGAAAATAAATGATACAAAATGAAGTAAAAGATGGCGGTCTCATGAATGGGATATGCGAATCTCCTAATGGAACAATTAAGGCTGAGGCAGGTGGAAGGGGATAAACTCTTGCGACCCATGGAATATTCGGTTGCCATCATCAGCCCCACAGCCTCCCTCGTGGGCTCCCCTGCCTATATGCTTTCCACAATCTTTACTCATTTGTCATTTTCTTCAAAGTTTTATTATTATATTACAAGTTGTTGTTTAATAAACTTGGATGGATTCTGGTTCGTGTTTCATTTTACGGTAAGGATAAAAGTTAAACGTTAAGAAAGGAAAAAAAAAAAAAAAGAAAAGGAAGTTTTGATAAAATCGATGTATGATTCTCGATGTTTGAATCGCAAATGAACATTGTGCTTCACAAACCTTCAAGAATTAGCCTCCACTCCCAGTTCTACTCTTGGATTTTTTATTAATTTATTAAGTACATGGGAAACCTTCAAGAATTTGCCTCCACTCCCAGATCTACTCTTGGATTTTTTTATTAATTTATTAAGTACATGGGGTAGTTATTAGAGTTTGTTCACAAACTTTATATTTCAAGGTATGTCTTCGTCCGATTGAAGTTTTTATTAGTTTGAGTATAATCGGTACTTAAAAAAATTAAAATATTTTTAGTGTTTGAATAGCATTGCTTCGATTTTATTATTTATTTGAGGATAATTTTTAAAGTAAATATAAATATGTAATAATATAAATATAATATAAATATATAAATTTAATTTATTATATGCATATTATATATAAAAAATAAGATTAATATAAAAATTTAATTGATATAAATAAAATTGATCTATACTATTATAAAAGGAGTAATTGAGTTAGTATCTTCTGTTTATTGGACACCAATTCAATCAAAGGAATTATCTTAAATTCAAACTAAATTAATAATCTTAATAATATTTATGTACTTTTAAATTTAAAGATACTCAAACTTTAAAAACTACTTATTTTTTTAAAAAAGAAACTACTCATTTAAATTTAAATTATTTTTATTTTTAAAAATTTTTTCACATATTTTTTTCACTCATTCACGTAAAAAACCACTTATTAATTTCACTTTTAAAAATAATTATCCACTTTGAAAAAAATTACCAATATTTTTTTACATATTAATCTCTTTTAAAAATATTTTCACTTTTAAAAATAACTATCTTACTAATATCTTTTACACATTAATCTCTTTTCAAAATATTTCACTTTTAAAAATAACTATCCACTTTGAAAAAAATTACCAATATCTTTTACATATTAATCTCTTTTAAAAATATTTACATTTGAGATATCATTTTTTTTTACTCTCATGCTGAGTGTGCCCACATCTAATTTTTTAAAGATCATTTATTGATGTAATTTTTAGTTAATGCATAGTATAAAACATAAGGAAAATATTGAGTTAAAAAGGTGATTGAGATAAATAATTTACCCATAATTTTCAAGTAAGAGTTAAATGCTATGTATCCATAAATTATAAAAATATAAAATTAAATATCATAGTATAGTTAAATGATTATTAATATATAATAGAATAAAAAATAGCACGTTCACAATTTTTTTTATTCTAATGGTTAAAGTTAATACCTTTGTTTTGATTCAACACCTAATGTTAAAAAAAATTCACTTACGTCAACACATATCATTTTGTTATGCAATATTTTAAACATTACAAATTGGCTATCAATAGAATTTAATTCAATGATATAAAAACCAAAAAATTAATATAATCTTTTTTTCTTAAATGAAAGTATCAATCATTATATGATAAATAATACAAATTGAAAATTATTTAAATAGTATCATTTAGAGTTTTACGCTTGATAATTTTAACACAATGTAAATACGATAAAAAAATAATTAAAATATAATATTATATGAAAAGCAAACGAGCACGATACAAATACATTTATTTATTAAGGCATAAAAATGTATCTTTCTATGTGAGAGAACAAGAAATAATATAAAAAAATGGGATAACATACGGTAACTTATTAATTCTTAATTATTAAGTCTTTAATTGACAATTTTCAATTAAATGTTCAGTAGCTAATATATTTTATAGATTATAGATATCTAAGCCTTAACCTAAAAGAAAACACGTATGATACTAAAAAAGATAATAGCCTCCAATTTTTATTATTAATAATTCTAAAAACTTTTTAAATAAAATAAAAAGAGATAAAAGAGGAAAATAAAAATAAATTAAATTAATGGATAAAAATCATGATGCTTATGATTTAAGATTTATGGAAAGTTTATATGCTGGAAACCAGTATTTGAAATAGATGAAAGGCTTTTTTCAAATGAGAAAATTATCATATACAAGAAATAAAATGTTTTAATCTTCTCAAAAAATTTAATAATAATAATAATAAAATTTTTTACTTAATTTGCATTGTGGGTTAAGATAATAATTTAGTTGAGAATAGTATAAAAACATAAAGGAATTGTAATATCAAATTTCATACTGTCATCTTTGAAAAATGATATTCAACAAGTCCAAGGTTCGATAACTAATATTTACGACCTATTTCCTTGTTTCTAGTCTATTACCTTTGTTGTAAAAAAATATAATAATATATTTATGTCTTTGAATTTTTTATTATATACTTAAAAAAAAACCTAGTTTCTTTCTAAAAAACTAACCATACAAAACTTTTTTCTTTTTAAAACACATTTTTTTTTCTTTTGTTCACAAAGTTGGTGAAGGTTGAAAGTTTTTTTTTAGGGGGGATACATATGAGGAAAAAAATTCATTAAATAACACAAGCTCGAGGTCGTGCTACACCTAAAATGTCATCTTGTAAATATCTAACAAGAGCAATAGATGAATTATTAAAACCCTCAACATCAAAATTATGACCTCAAGAAGCTAAAAAGT
>JBBYHM010000005.1:297099-369480 GCA_038381775.1 Adansonia rubrostipa | reverse complement strand
TAAAGTTTACACTATAATATTATATATATTGTTTATATGATAAAAATTACATAATACATAAAATATAAAATAAATATATATAATACAATAGCAAAATGGGTTGGGTTAGGCTAGGCTCGAGCTTTAAAAGTTAGACCTGAAGCTTGAACCATTTTTCGGGTATAATATGTTAGTCTAAACCCTCTCAAATATCGGACGAAGCTTCAAGCTTGAACGGGTAGCTTGGTCCTTGAACAGGTTTAGTGCCAATCATGGCTTAAGGATATTAGGGACGTGGCACCTAGGGTTTTTTTATAGCTAAAAAGTGTAACAGACAACTAAAAACTCTTATAGATATATATTTGTATATCTAACATTAGGTTAGGTTTAACTAATTGGTCAACCAAGCCTATTCCTACCAAACCCCATGGGTGGCACCACCATTGGTGTTTTCGTATGAATCCATGTAAGATTCTTTTACCTAGTCCATTTAGGATTGGGCCCAGGTATTAACTATTTAACATCTTAATCCAACACTAATAGGGCCTTGCTTACCTCATATCAAGTCTAAATAAAATTTGTTCAAAACAAGGCCCATTTGACTTAATAATTAGTGCTTTTAGGCCAACCCCTATTTACATGAAAGAACATTTAATTCTTAGTTAAATTTCTTAGCTAAGTAAAATAATTTTACTTCATGTAAATGTTATTAAATATTTATCAAATAATTATTTAATTTTTTAGAAATAATTATCAGGCCCAAAACCAAGATATCTCTATTTTCATGCCTACTATTAGACACGACCTCAATAAAACATTCTTATCTTTATTACCACATTAAGACATCTCTAATCAGATTTCATAAATCTAATTCATGTCTTTAATAATACTTAATTGAACTAATACAATTAAGCCTTCCAGATTATACCTCTTATTTAATTAAGTCATGCTTAATTAAATCCTGGTTTTAATCCAACAGATCATCTTATTGCATATGGCACATTACGTTCCTAACATGTTGGCAATGAATATAATTAATATTATTAATTACATTCATAGATCAAGAGTGAGATCTAACAACCTATCATGATCACCCAAATGTTGAAAAGCCAATATAACCTATGAGAAACCATTCAGTAACTAGCCTTATAGTGTAATTCAATCTTTTCCCCAAATATCAAAAAACCATGAGCACGGTGCAAGGTCTACTTATATATCAATCCATACTAGTTCTTGCAGCATATGGTTAACCTTATGAACTTGGAAAAACCATTTCTCCTAAATTTATCATGCGTTGGCCATGACTTTATCAAGTTAACTAAAGCCAAGAACAAATGAGATATGTCTTTGATTACACTTACAGTGGTGAATCTTCTTTGGATCATTCATCCACCTTTTTATGCTTTGAGTCATAGCAAAACCTAGCCCACATAGGCATCCTTCCATTATAGACCCATTCATAATGATCTCTAAGTATGACATTCCCCATACAAAATGACCTGGTATCACAAGTTAAAGGACTAGTTACACAACTGGCACATGATAACATTTCCATAGACACTTGAGTGACAACACGAAATGAAGTTCTCACACAGGCCATGTTTAGTGAACTTGTTTTCATAAAACAAGCACCCATATGCTGTCCTAAGTATCCCATATAATTTAAGCTATAAAACCTGTTGCTTATTTCATAAGTAAGAAGGCATAACATGTGCTAGTCCTTGAGCATTACCAATGCCCCCATCTTGGCAATACAATGACTAGGAACAATTTTAGGAACTTAACTTTGATGCATACTGATCTTATACTTGTAACTCATTGCAACTTTTGCAAGGCCAAATATATTCCATGGGCTTCATCCAATTAGTAATTCATGATTACTAGTTATGCTACTTACATGAAACTTGTATCACTAAACTAACTTATAGATTTACATTATTACCTAATTGCCCTATCCAAGCTAATTGACTTTATAGCATATATTAATAAAAATTGTAGTAGAGGTGAGAGGAAAGCATGACAACTTTCCCTCTTTCTTTTTTCTTTTGTTTTTAAGTTTCAATAGACAATTACAAAATATATATTTTTTTTACTTTTGCGATGAATAGCAATTAGTATTAAAAAATTAGATATCCGACACTATCCGATCTATTTTTGCGAATTTGGATATTAGGTTTACTGTCCCAAAGTAAATTTTAAAATGATTCAAATATGAGCCTTTGACTATCTATTGCCCGAATCCACTTTTGTTATGGTTTGGACTGTATCAAATATCTACATTTGTTATCCAACCCGCTTTATTTGTAAATATTCATGTATCTAAATCAGAAATCCATTTACATATTTAGTTACTGTTTAATTTTATATTTTATTTTTTAAAAAATTATTTAATGAATTCAGATAATTAGCATATTCAGATATTCGACAAACATTGCTGTTTGAATTAGATATGGACTCGAATTATAATCAGATAATAAATTGATTTAGATTTTTTGACAAATAAAGCGGATTCGAATTTGAATATTTAAAAAACATTATATATATTCGATTTGTTGGCATACAAGAGCAAAATATTTTAAAGAATTACAAAATTAATTAATAAATAAAAGTTTTTATTATTTATTATCATTATAATAAATAATAAATAATAAATAATTTAATTTTTTAGTTTTATTTTTTATTTATTTTTAAATGATGCATGCTAAAGGGGTTGATCCGCACGAAACTTTATGGGTTGATTTAATATTGTACACATGCTTGAGAAAAAATTATTTTATTAATTATTGTTAGGTTTGTTTTTTAGTTTTAAAAATAATTTATTTAAAAGGGTTGATTTATATAGTAACTTACAATTCAATTTATAATCTATTCTCAACTTGCTTGAAAAAATAAAAATAATTATTTTATTTTTTTAGATACAAGATTTATATTTTATTTTTTGGATGATATATTTTAAAGTGTTGATTTGCAAGTAGCTCAAAAGTTGATTTAAAATTCATGCTAGAATATTCGAAAAAAATTTTAAAAAATTTATTTTATTAATTATTTTTTAGATTTAAATTTTTTATTTTTATTTTATTTTTAAATGATGTATTTAAAAGAGTTGTTTTGCACGTGATCTATGGATTGCTTTATGATACGAACCTGACAAACAAAAAAATAAAAATTATTTTAGTATGTAATCATTTTTATTTCTTTTTTGAATGATATATTTAAAAAGTTTAATCCTCAGGTTAAATTGTAAATCGATTTAGAATCCGTACTCGACCTGATTGAGAATTTTTTAAAATTATTAATTATTTTTATTTTATTTTCTAAATAATATATTCAAAGGAGTTGGTTCTCATATTAACTTGTGGATCAATATTGAATCCCTACCCAACCCACTTGAAAAAAATATAAAATACAATAAATTTTCATTTTAAATGATTTATTTAGATGGATTGGTCCGCATAATAACTCACATATCGGTTTATAATTCAAAACTAACCCGTTAGGGAAAAAAGTTTTAAAAATAAATTTATTTCATTAATTATTTTATTTTATTTCCTAATAATATACTTAAACTGATCGATTTATATGTTGACTCACAAATCGATTTAAGATACAAACTTGATTTTATGTACAAAGTTTAAATAAATAATAATTATTTAATAAAATTTAATTTAAAATTAATTTTTATTAACAATTAATTAAACTTTTTTAAAAAATTAAAAAAAGCCCATAGAAACGGGAGCTTTAATAATTTCATATAAAAATTTATAGTTAAATGGCATAATTTTTATTGTAGTAAGTGCTCAAAATAATATTACAAAAAAAAAAAAAAAAACCCTTAAGTTTTATGGAAGTTAGTGGGAAAAATCATATGGGATAAGATAATAAGTGAAATACATTAACTTGGGAAGGAAGGAAGCCGAATAAGCACTATCCCCATCTAAACAATTAGGCAATCACAACCGTACATATTTTATCTCTATTGAATAAAATTTTTGTAAATTTAAATTAATTTATTTTTTAAATTATTATTTAATAATAAAATCATAATTTTATTTAAATTTAATTATAAAAATATATAAATATAATATAAAATTTATTTTAATAACGTAACAAATTAGATAATATTTTTATATATTATTTACATTTAATTATAAATAATATTTTAATAATATAAAGAATTCTAAATTTGCTTCACCTTAACCTAAAAAAAAATTTAAAATTTTTTATCATAATTCAACCCAACTAAAGGGGATAGGTCTAGTCCGCGATATTCCTTACATATATGTGAAATTACTCAATTATCCTATCCCTCGGTACGCTTTTTGTTGATAAACGATTGCCAATATTTGAGAGGATCTCAATAATCCCTCATAATTAATAACAATCTTCTCTTATTGAAGGATCAAAGGTTGAAATTTAGTAGCACTTAATTGTAATGATTTAAAAGTCATTGACAAAATAAAGGAAATATATTTTCGTTATTAATTTAGGTAAGCTTTGTTTTGTTTTATTTATTACTAATTATTTGATTAATAAAATTACAAGTTGAATACCCTATCAAAGAACACACAACTGTTGACATTGCCTTGGTTTTAGGACAACAGCAAGTTCCCATCCATTTCTTGACCCTTGTCCTCTGTTGTTTCACTTGTCCCTGTCCTCGTCCTCCCAACAACAGTTTACAATGGTGGTTTCAGTAGCTTCCATGAACAAAACCTCTAGTATTCTTTGTTCGCTGGGCGGGGGAAAGTACTGAAAGCACTGCCATGCAAACGAATCCAACGAGCAGAAGACTGGTGGCAAAATTCCCCCTGTCAAGGAATTTAGCTGCCTCCGATTTCATTTTATCTGCTTCAGGAACTCCAAAAACTATTAAGCTATCGAGAACGCCCCTAAGAAATTTCTTTAACTCCATGCTATACGCAAAACCAGCGCCAACTCCAGCAGCCAACAGGTTGCTAATTACCTATATGCCCAAAACATAGCCCCAAGAGTCATAATCTTTTTATATATAATCCTATTATTTGTTCCTTTTAACGTAGGTGATATGCAATGGTTAGGACCTTATCTGCGTAAAAATCAAAGTTGAGCAAAAAATCTGGGAGATTCATCTTCTTTGCCATGCAAACATGGTAGATGGAGAAAGGTATCTGAAATAGTGCAAATGATACCCCAATAGCAGCAGCTGAAAACACATACCTGATGAAAGTTGCTCCCATTTTTATATCAGACTACACATTTATATATAAAAAGGGTAACGGGAGGTTTAAATTTAAAGATCATACTATGTGTGCAACATTTATCAATCGATGACAACAGCTAATAAATGAAATATATGAAAGCAGATGGACGTATATTGTTTTGGAAAATCATCTCATACACTACCGACAAGAGTTTTAGACTTTGCCAATCGGATTACAGGATTGTCACTTGAAAGTCTTTTAACCGAGTTTAAAAACTCTACCGGGATGAAATAATAACAGAAATATGAATTACTCTCATTTACCTGTATGTAGCTATATCCTTAAAGGTTGTGCCATGAGCATCACCATATTTGACGTTGTTCGTAACCAATGCCACCAGTGAACCAATTAAAAACAACAGTGCAAAGATTCTCAACGCAAGGCTAGACCTAACCAAAGCTTTCGCAGCCATCAAACTGATTGCGTAATTCCTCTTTCATCAATTATATTTATACCCAAACACGAATTTATAATCCCATTTGCAGCAATGAGTTTAACGGTTTATTTTGGCAGCGACTGCATATCCAACCATTGTTTCGACAAAATTTGGAACCTAAATGTCGCCATCAAATTCAAAGGAGTAGCAAAACGTAGGTTGGTTATTCTTTTCCTCAACTTATTCTCGATAATCTCCAAATGAATAAGGATTTTTTTTCTTTAGTGTTTTTGCCAGGACCAATGAAATAAGTCAACTTCTGTATGTTTAAATTGAAAAGCTAACATTAATAGCTAGACGATAAATTAAGGCACTCAGCCAAAGAAAAAAAATGAATTTCTTGTTAACTTAAAATAAATAGGAATACAGCATATAATCTGTTGTACTAAAAATTTACAAAAGAAAATATAGTAGTCAGATTGAGCAATATTTTATCTTTCTATGATATACTTCAAAAGTTTTTGACTTTGTCAAACTCAAGATTCATAGGGACGTATAATTCAACTTATTCATTTAAATTCGAAAAGCTTACTAATAAACTGGAGACTTTGAATAAATATATTAAATCTATTGGATAGGCCTGCACAAGATATTAAACCTCTTTAAATTTTGGGCAGCGTGGATAAAAATACAGCTCAATCCGGACCCTTGCCCGCCCCTAGATATAACTATATGGATACATATGTTGATAAACTTGGAATTTGGGCCCAACCCAACCATTCGAGAATCAGGAAACTCATACTCATCAAATGATAGGTTTTTTTACTAGGTTCTTGTGATTGTCTTGCTTCGGTAGATCTCATTTCTCTCTACTTTTGTCGCTCGCTACTTCGTTGCGTCTTCTAATGATTCAAATTAGACCTCTCAATCGCAAGGATTGGATGGGGTTTGAATCGGCTCATTCAATAGGGTTGCTTATGAGTTTGTATTATTTTAGGTTCAAATTATTTTTTATTTGGATTATTTTAAATTCAAAATACTGTTGGTTCAAGTTATCTTGAGTTCAGATCATTTTGGCTTAAGTTATTTCAGGTTCGAGTAATTCAAGTTTGATACTCATGTTATTCAAATTAAGGTCTTTTTGGGTTTAATTTATTAGCTTTTAAAATCAAATCAAATTAAATTTAAATAGTTATTTGATCAATTAAATTTTTAGAATTTATGGAAATATACAAAATAAATAACATTTAAAAATAAATAGGATATTATCATGTATCTAAAACCATTACCTGAATCTACATTGATATTTACAAAATATATAAAATTTTATGTTTGTTGAAAGGTTCAAACATTGATAAGTAATCCTTAATAAAAGTTTTACCGGATGAACCAATCTTAGAATAATCTCTCATAGCTTCATCTTTGTAAGCTATTAATAACACTTATCAATAAGACTTATGGATAACGAAATGCCTCATTTACATTATATAAAAGTATAATGTTTGTTACATGAAATGACTAAAAATGTGATATAAGCAAATCCAATTGGCTTGTAAGGCTACACCAACATTATGCTAATCTTTATGCATTGTTAATCCCCTATCTTGATAATACTCTGACCAAAAATTATTTTAAAAACATAGTTTTGATGTATAAAGGTCTTATAATTTTCACCCCTTATATTTATAGAGCTTTTTTTTGTATCATGGATTTTATCTTCACAAGTTTATATAATTGAATTATTCAAGATAACGTATGATAATGAAATATCTCAACTATAATTAACCAATTATAATGTGCAATACCTGAAATAAAAACTATAGCACAATTAGTTTGGGGGAATGGCCCTATTCCAAGTTGCTTTCTTATTTTAAAGTTTTG
Source organism: Adansonia rubrostipa (assembly GCA_038381775.1). NCBI lineage: Eukaryota > Viridiplantae > Streptophyta > Magnoliopsida > Malvales > Malvaceae > Adansonia > Adansonia rubrostipa. Next base: position 362,004 of record JBBYHM010000005.1, on the reverse strand, counting down.
TTCGTTGAATGTATATTCAGTAGAATGAGACATTCCAAGCTAATTCAATGAAATCTTGGAATGTCTATTTAGCACTCTATCCTTTGAATGATAATTTTGGGTAAGCATGGAATAGCCTATCTTTTTGTTTCATAAAAAAATCAAAGCAGTAAATTCAAATCAAAATCAATTTTTTTATTACAAATCATTCTTTAATGGACAAAAAAAAGGCAAGGGTGTGACTTTTTTGGTTGGTTCTCAAGAAATAAGAGATTGTGATTGTTGTAAATAAAAATTGTTGGGTTTAGAATTTGTCAATTTGGTTAAAGATTGTGAGGATATGGCTTATAGTGTAGGTCAAAGAATACTTTAGTGATATTCCATATTACTATGATATTCCTAGGTGATTGAGTTGTTCATTAAAAAGAGGGCTTTGGTGTTTATCAACAATATTCCCTAAAGGCTAATCTAAGTGGTTGGAAAGAATTTGCTGTGAATTTGGAAGGGTGGTTAATGTTTTCATTCCAATGAAAATAAGTATTAATGCAAGAAGATTCAACTTTGTTAGATTTGGCTATTTGGATCAAGCAAAATTGTTTGTAAATTAAATGGTGTTTGGTTCTTGGATCATAAGATTCAAGTGAATTTTCTAGGATTCAAACCATTAACTACTTTCTGGAGAAAAATAAAAATTCAAGGAATGAACATTCGTAAAGTTGAGAACGAGAAGGGTTAAATGCTCTAAAATGTCATATGCACTGGTGTTGACTGAAAAGAACAATAAAGGTGTTGTGGAATTTGCTAATGATGCTAAGAAAAATAATGTTAGTATATGCCCTAAAACTAATCATTTTGTATGAGGGACATTTATAAGTTCATAATGCAAACTAATCACTTTAGTTAGTGATTCAAGGTTTTCCTTTATGATTGACACTTATGCAAACACTAATTGTACGAAGTCTATTAAACACAATGGCCTTGCAAAGTTAGTAATGAGTTATGACAATGGGATCCTTATGCATCAAAGCCTTATTTCCAAAAATGTTCTTTTTCATCATATTGTTAAAATAAGGTATTGACAATGAACAAAGATTAGCATACGCTAAGCCTCCATACATTTGATGCATGATAGAAGTTGAAGCATAGAGATACTTAGGGATAGCATATGGCTGCTTGCTTTATGGAAGCAAGTTCATTGATTGTATGCATGAGAACTCCATTTGGTTTAGTCACTTAATTGTCTATGGAATATGTTCTCATATGCTTGTCATGTATATTAGTCATCAGATTTATGATATCAATTCATCTCATATGAGGAAGGTCATGCTTTGATCCCATCACGAACGGGTCCACAATAAATGGATGCTTATGGTAGGGTAGTTTTGGGTATAGCATAAACCATAAGAAGGTGGATGAATGATCTAGAAATGATTCATCACTTCTAGTGATCTTGCAAACATATCTCATTTGTTCTTGGCTTTGGTTAACTTGATAAAGTCATAGGCCAACGTATAACGAATTTAGGGGAAATTGTTTCTCTAAATTCATGAGGTTAATCAAAAGCTAAAAGAACTAACATGGATTGATACATGAGTAGATATTGCACCATGGTTATGGTCTTTCTGGGATATCTGGTGAAAGTACCAAAGTACATTTAGAGGCTAGTTACTGGAAGGTTTCTCGAACATCATATTAACTCTTTAACATTTGAGTGATCATGATGGGTTGCTAAATCTCGCTCTTGATCTATAAATATAATTAATTAGATTAATTATATTTATAGCTAAGATGTTGGGAACCTAATGGATCACACAAACATAATAAAATGATCTATTGGATTAAAACCGGTATTTAATTAAGTGTGACTTAATTAAATAAAAGGTAGAATGAGGAGTACTTAATTGAATAAGTTCAACTAAGAATAATTTAATATATAAATTAGATTTATGAAAAATAATTAGTGATATCTTAATATGGCAATAAAAGTAGAAATGTCTTATCTAGATAATGTCTATTTGTAAACATGGTTTTAGAGATAATATTAAATAAAGCTAAATAATTATATTTGGAAATTAAATAAATTATTTTATAATTATTTAATTAATTATTTAATATTATAAAATAATTTTTTTATATAAATTAAATTATTTAACATATAAATTAAGGAGTTAAGCTAAAAGCCTTAATGGGCTAGGTGCATGGAATATTTGTCCTTGGGGTGCTATTGGGCTAAAATAGTAATAAGTTACTACTAAGGCCTAATTTTGGATAAGCTAATTCAAATAGTTTTAATTGGGCTCTAGGATACATTTCAAAATGGTGCCACCTTCTGGGTTTGTTAGAATAGGCTTAGTTAACCCATTAGTTAAGCTTAGCCTAATTTTAAATATATTAATATACATTATTATGCTGAATTTATCAAGACAAGTTCTTTAAAAAACCCTAGGCACTAATCTTTAAACTTCCCTAAGGAAGGTAATGCAACCCTTTAGCTTCCCTAAGCAAGTTAGAGCAATCTTGAGCTTTTAAGTGATTTGGAATCGCTTTTGATCAAAATGAAAGTAGAAAATTAGTTTGTATATTAAAAGAATTAACTAAGATCAAAAACTGAGATTTTGGATTAGTTTTTTGGAATCTATGCAAAACAGTTACTTCTCTACGGAATTATTTTCTTTTTTCTCTTGGCATAATAAATGTAGGAATTATTCTTGATTCACTTTGGATCTGAACTTGTTAGCTATATATCTTCTGGTTGAGGCTTGAGAAGCCTTCTGGATAGCAAAAAGAAACCATTAGACCTCATTAAGGCTCTAATAGGCATCTGTGTGGATCACAATTAGAGGTAGAATACTTGGATTGATTTTAGCCTTAAGAAGAGATTGAAGTAATAGTGTGTTTGTGCAGGGAAAGGCATGCTTAGACTTACAAGTCTCTAAGTAGGTAATATTTCTATCAGATGACATGTACATTTCTTCCTAAGATCCTGAGGAAATCTAGTTTTGTAGATTACATGTGGTTTAGTGTTAAGCCTTATTTGGATAAAGCTTAATAGAACAAGATCTTTTACGGTTCTAATGGCTTAAAACGAAAATAGAGTAAGAAAGAAAAAAAAACTGGGATGGAAGGGATAAGCCTTAAATTGATTGATAAGAATCCTTCCCACAATTAATGCAATGATTGGATGCCACTTTTAGGGATGAGAGATCTAAAAGATAAATCTCACAAACTCGCCATCAAGAAGACATGGATAAGAGAAAAAATAACTAAAAATAATTAAGAACTTTATTGATCAACTCTTAATGAGAAACAAGCATAAAGTCCCCTATTTATAATATAAGATTTGGTCGAGGGCTTTTAGAAGAAAAGTAAACTAAACCCTAAATAATCAATTAGAATATTGCTTGCTCGGAAAGAAAATAAATAGTAAATGAAATTAATCTTTGCAAGCTAAAGAATTAAAACCTTCCTAAAACATAAAAGAAAACTAAAAATCTTGAGGATTAAACAATAGCTTACACACCAAAACTTTGTTAATTTGGATGCTGCTAACTTCTTTGCTTAAGAAGACTTCTAAAACCTTCAGGATCTTCTTTGTCGAGCACACAATACATCAAGTTGACTCTTTTAGCCCTTGATCATGTGATTGGGCCATATACTCGAACTTCTCTTCTTTTGGGCCTGCTAACTCCCCAACCATGATATGGCATATCATCTCTTTTTTGTTGAGAAGGATTTACCCTCAAATCCACACCATCTCCATCACCCAAGGTGTCCTCCAAAGAAGGTGTAAGATCTTGAATGATGAACATGGTGATCACATTATATTCTTCGAGTAAGTCAACTCAGTGAGGTTGACTAAACCTAAATAGTTATTAAAAAATGACAATTTATTTTAAAGTTGCCATCAATATATTTTAACTACGTGAGATTGGTCACCTATCAGAGTTCATATTTTGAGGGTTATAAAACCCTTGAAAATAAACGCCAAGGCCTATATGAATACCAAAGATCATATAAAAGGGTCTGGGAGTAGATTACAACCATAAGTAAGGATTAACCTTCTCGTGATGCCTGAAAATCAATGCTTGTTAACCACGTGTTAATTTAAATTTTGATCTTTATTCTATTTCAACTTACGATATTTAATTATAATTCACATACTCCAAAATTTTCCTAACCTAAATTTATTATTTTGCTTAAAAAAATTAAACTTTTAATATTTTTAAAAAATCAAAATATCTTTCATACCCCACTGGAGCATCAAAGGAATACGGAAGGTCAAACTATCTTTCATACCCCCACCAAAAAGCCAGACGAATATCAAAGGTTTTATTTTAACAATCAAAATCTCTTACATACTCCACTGGAGAACCAGAGGAATACATAAGGTTATTGCCATGAAATTTGAAAACTCTCGATTTTCATTTTGAAAAGGATATCTTGTCGTTAAAATAATCCATAGATTTCTTCTCATATTCTGAGAGAAATTTCATGTGCTATTTTAATTTGAAGAATTTGCCTTAATTTTAAAATTCCTATTTTATTTTAAAAAAATTACTCTAAGACTCAATTTAGACAAAAAGTACTAAACTCGACTCTAAGGATCCAAATTTGGTCGAAATAACCAACATGTCCATTAAAGTACACTTTCCTTATGAAAGCATCCTAGTGACACTAAAGGACTTCGTTTAATGGTAAATTACCAAAATACCTCTAAGGTATACTTTCGATGTAAATATATCCTAGTATCCCTAAAAGACTCGATAACATCATAGAAAGGCAAACATATCCATAATGTGTACCTTTGATGTAAACGTATCCCAATAATCACATAAAACTTGGTTCTAAAACAAATTACTGAAATACCCTTAAGGTGTACCTTCAATATTAAGGTATCCTAGTAACCTAAAAGACTCGAATACATTATAAAATGACAATTTACCTTAAATGGGTAAGAGTAAAACCAAATTTGACCTAAAATACAAAAATTACTAATAGGTCCCTAAATTTTCAATATTTCATTTTGTACCCTCATCGAAGAATTGACGGAATACCAGAAATATTCTTAAAATATCAAAAACACCTTAAATGGGAAATTTTCATGGTAAATTAATCATTTTGACCCTAAAATGCTAGGCTTTTCCTAATGAACTTAAAACTTTTCCATTTTTCAGTTTAGTCCCCACATGAGAGAAAATCACAAATAAACATCAGACATATCACAAAAATCATGGAAATCATACCACAAGTCACAATAAGTATTCAGCCAAACATCCATGGCTTTGAAATAAATTTTTTCATTTTTGTAAATAAACACCTAAATTCTATAAAATTGCAAAAGGGCCTAAAAAGGTTACAAATGCATAAAATATATTTTAAAATGTTAAAGATACATAAAACACATTCCAAAGGGTATATGAAGCTGCCAAGCTTGGATGGCCTTGAAAAAATTTTAATTTTTACAATTTAGTCCCTAAAATTTGCATAATTACAAATAGCCTAAAAAACAAAATATCACAAAATCACACCTATTATTTTCAACCAAGCATGGAAATACCCTTTCAAGCCTTCAAAATTTTGGAAAAATTATTTTTAAGCCTTTAAAAATTTAAAATATAACAAAATAATACAAAATATCACAAATCAAGCATGAAAAATTATTCAAAGGCCATTAGAAGTTTTGGCCAGCATGTACTTCACTAAAAAACTGATTTTTCCATTAGATATTTACATAAATATCAATATGCACACATGTCATAATTTTTACCAAGCATAAATATGCATAAAAATAAGATAAATAATGAATATATCAATATAAATCAGCATGAAAACATTAAGAAAAGTAACAAAAAAAATATGAACATGAAAATAACATAATTTTTATCAACAAACACAAATAATCTTAATGAAAATCAACATATTTCTAATAAAAATTAAATAAAATAACAAAATCAAGAAACTTTGATCATAGCCTTCATGCTTGGCCTTTCAACATGGATTAAAATCCATAAGCTCAAACATTTTGGCTCACTAAAAGAAAGAAAAATGAATGAAAGTGACAAAAATTAAAAATTTTCTAAGTATTTTTACCTAAATTTTGTGTTCTTAGTGTTTTTATTTTTTTATTTTTTATTTTTTTGGTTATGGAACGCTAAAGTCTTAACATGAACAAACCATTCCATATTTATAAAGGATGGAATTTGCCAAAGGGTGTAAGAAAACCCTTGGCCAAATGGTTCTAGGGATTTCTACCAAATTCCATCATTTTCTTTTATTATTTTATTTATTTTTTAATTTATTTGATAGATTTTTCTAGGCTTTCATTAATTAATTTTTCTCCATATAATAATAATAACTATCTCATCTTAGTCAAAAATCCTAAAATGGGCTAAGTTAGGTTTAATGATAACTTAGTAAATTTAAAATGAAACTAAATTAGTTAAGGAAAAGTTAAATTCCAACCAAACTATTTCATGTAACTAAATCAATAAATTTTACAAATAAAATAAATATAAACAAAATTTTGAAAATGAAAAAAATAAAATCATAATTACCAATTTTATGAAAACAAAATGAATTAGAAGGACTAAATTGTAAGAAATTAAAACTTATGAATTAATAAATTTATTTATGAATTTAAATACGTAAAAGGCCTAATTAAATATCCATATAAAATTTCTTGGATCCAAAAAGAATTAATAAAAATTTTTGGGAGAGAAAACATCATTGGGCTTTGTTGTAAAATTAAAATAGGCCTAATTAGGCCTTATTGAGAAATAAAATGGGCTTGTTGAAATAATCAACAATGGGCTTATTGGGCTTGTAGAGAATGAAATGGGCTTGGTAAAAAATAAAAAATGGGCTGGGAAAGCTCATTGGGCTTATCGAAAAATTAATGAACTTATTGGGCTCATTAAGAAAATTATCAAGTTTTAAACCCCATGAAATGAAAAAAAATAAATTTTAGCCCATAAAAAACAAAATTAATAAAGTTTTAATTTGAAATTTTCAAAAGAAGTTTTTTAAAAATTTTATGTTTAAGAAAAAGGCAATTAAAAATTTTAAACTTATAATAGTTTACGAGAAAAGTCATTCTAAAAAAAAAGTTAATATTTGAAAAAATAAAAAATCATAAAATAAATTAGAGTTTCAAAAACTGAATTAATATGAATTTAAGGAAGGTATTTAAAGAGTTTTAAAAATTCTAAACTTAGGAAAAATCTATTAGAAAATTTATAGAGTAGAAAACTTTATATTTTAGAAATGAGAAAATTCCAAAAGATTTGTTCAAATTTTATAAACAATGAATTAAATTTGACAAATTAGTCAAAAAATTTAATTTATAAAAGTAATAAAGATAAAAACCTGAAATTTGAAACAATTTTTACTGAAAATTCTCGTGAGTATAACACTCATGGCATAGTGAAAAATTAAAATTTAACAATTTGATACCTCGTGGTATAAAATGCCAATATAAAATTTTTTTTCTTGAATATTTTAGATATTTTAGAGTGAGTAATAGCATAAATACTACATTAGTATCGGCAAAAATATACGATAGTTAATTCTTAAAATTTCATAAAAAATCTTAAAAAATTCCTAAAAATAAGAAATTTAACTATGATATCATCTGCAATAATGAATTTCAAAATTTGATAAGAAAATATTTAACAAAAATTTTTTCTCTTGAGTATTAATCATTTTTATCTGAGTGTTATTATTTTTGGCCCTTAAAACGACACTTTTTTTTTGTCATGTGTACACGTGGCCACTTACACCTGCCTAAAAAGTCTTGAAAATGCTAAATCCTCTTAGATAAGGTCAACCCCCACTGAGATAATCACTACATTCCCAATCTCGAATATTTAGGACTTGTTGGAAAGAGGTTCTAGATGAAATTAGATGTCTAAAGCACTTTCATGTAGTCATACCATAGAATAGCATAATCAGTAAACTCTAGAGCTGTGAGTTTTACGTTTTTAGCCTCAATATAGTCTTAATACTTAAAAACCTTCTTAATATGTTATACCCACTCCAAGTACTCTTTGAGAGAGCTTGTTCCATGAAAAGGTGGAATCTCCATCTTGTATTATCAGAGGTTCTTGGCTGCCCATTGTGCATTGATATTTCTTTAAGTTCGTCATCTTCATCATGATTAACCCTCTATCATTGCAGCCAATTGTGTTGTGTTTGATTCATGGCCAATCTCTACCATATGCATAAGGTAATCCACGCATATATAAAGTTCTTCATTACTGTGTTCAAGGGCTACAAGATAAGCTTATTCAAAACTCACTCCTTTCTATAGTTTTAGATGTTGTGGTGTATGGGTCATTACATTTTGACATAATGTTTATCACTATAAAACCTTAACATCCTTACTCTGATCAAAATAAAGCTTAATGGAAATGGATTTTTTGAGGTTCTAATGGCTTAAAACAAAAATAGAGGAAGAAGAAAAGTAAGAAACTGGAATCTAAAAGTTAAAAGGATGGGCGGGATAAACCTTGAATTGATATCTTTATCACAATCAATACAAGGGATGGACGCCACTTTTATGTATGAGAAACCTAAAAGATAAGTCTCACAAACTCGCTGTAAAGAAAACTTGGATAAGAGAAAAAATAACTAAAACTAATCAGCAACTTTATTAACCAACTCTGAATGAAAAATAAGCATAAGGCCCTTTATTTATAGTAGAGGATTTGGCCAAGGGCCTTTACAAGTAAAGAAAAATAAATCCTAAATAATCAAGTAGAACATTGCTTGCTCATAAAAAAATAGTCAATGGAATTAATCTTTGCAAGCTAAGGAATTAAAACTTTCCAAAAACATCAAAGGAAATTAAAAGCCTTAGGGATTAAGCAATAGTTTGCATGCCAAAACTTTCCTAATTTGGAAGCTTATCGAGCACCAAAACTTTCTTTGCTTAAAAACCTTTTAGACCCTTTAAAGATCTTCTTTATCAAGCACATAATACACCAAGTTAACTCTTTTAGCCTTTGATCATGTGATTGGACCTATATACTCAAACTTGTCCTCCTTTAGGCCTACTAACTCAATCCAACCATGATGTGGTACATCATCTAACATGCCGATTTTTGGTTATTATCAATCTAATTCACTTATGTGCTGATCTAAAAACTTTTGGTTTTGGTAAAATTTTTAAAAAATTATTTTTCATTAATTTTTTAAATCTAGACAGCATGTAATTCATAGCATTAATCATGTTTAAAAGTTTTTAAATAATTTATTAAAATTGTTTTAATTAATTCAAATTAAAGTCCTAGCATGTCTTAAGCTTTTTAGGTTGTTTCAATATTGTTTTGATCCGTTTCTTTAATTAAAAATTAAAGAAATTATTTCTTTTTACTTTTTAATTTTTCAGCATGTTAATCCATGTTTATTATCAATATTAATTAGTTTAAAATATGTTTTTTCTAATTAAATTGATATTACAGTTATCTATCAATGTTTTGGTGTTAACTATTGCTAGGATGACTCCGTTTTGGTGTTTTGATGGTGCTAAATTTTTCAATAGCTATTAGTGATTTTTTTACATGTTTTTCCACTTTGAAAGTGTCATGAATTTTTTGTAATACTTTGTGAAAAAATTAGGTTAAAATAGGAGTTGCAAACATTTAAATTATGAGCCATATCGCATACATTTGATGCACTAGATGTGTACATTACTTCATCTTCACTCTTGGTACCTTGATGCAGCATCATAGCAGCATAATGTTGCTACAAATTTACTATATTTTTAGTGTTTTAGTGGGAAGATGATAGAATTTGAGTTGGACTAGGATAGCCTGAATAGAAAGTATGATGAAAACTAAATCTTAGTAAGACTAGGAAATCTAATACGCCACCTACTCTTACTTAGAGTAGGATTCATGCAACTTGGATTTTCTTGAAATTTTAAATATGATGTGATTAGATCAAGATAATCCAAAAGCTAAAAATATTAAAAAAATGTTTGCTAAATGTTAGCAAGAGGTTGGCACAATCACTTACCTAAGAGGTTGAGTTCCATCAAGACTCCTAGTTATTATCAAACACCTAATTATCCAATTATAATAATTTCTTAGATATGTTTAAGACACGAATTGGATAATGAAGTGAACATTGAATTAAAATCAATTAATTTTTCAATTGAAAAATATATTTAATTTAAATAATTAATCCTACTTCGATTATGATTTGTTTTAATGTTATTAGAGTAAATGTTAATCATTGAAAAAGATTGTTTTCTTAATTAAATTAAATATGGATCAGTTACTAAGACTTAAAAATGGAAAACAAGTTTCCTAAATGGTTTAAAAAAATATTACATGTAAAATAGTTTATCTAAATTAAGATAGTTATCTAAAAATTAGATGATGTCCTAATTAAGATAAACAACCTAAAAGTTAGGTAATGTCCAATTAATGTCTTTAAATGGTTTTTTTGGAAAATAAGTTTTCTAAAATGGATGGTTTGTCCAAATTAGGACAAAGTTTTATAAAAGATAGATAATGTCCTAGTTAAGATAAACAACCTAAAAGTTAAGTAATGTTCAATCTAAGTAGTCTTTTTAAAAGTTAGGACCTTAATTAAAAATGTTTTAATTTAAAACTGAAATTGTTAAATAACTTGATAAATCATCTCAAATTGTTTGATAAAGTTTACGCAAATGACACACAAGATCACCAAGTGATATTGGCTATGCTTGTTTTGTTCCATGCTTATAATATGATTATGTTAGCATAAGGATGGTTATGGACTAGATCTTAGTGTGAGTAGGTTATGGATGGTTGAATTTTTCTTTTGGTATTTATTTAATAAATAGGGTCCATAAACCCTGCCTGTTCTTTTTAATTTTAGGTTATAAATTCTCTTCTCACCTAACTCCCCTCGAATGTAACTTGAGGTTTCTTATAATGGTATGTAATAGTTGCATAGGACTTGTAGATTTAGGTTAAAGATTAGAATTTATAAATATCTAAGATGTAAAGAAGATGACGCCAAAAAGAAAGGACCAAGGAGAACATTATCAAGACTTACAAAAATCTTGTATGACATTCCAAAGAACTTGGCCAACCAGATTCTTAATGCCTCAATAAAACTAGATGGATAAAGTCCATTATCATCCTAACAGAATACATGCATTAGATTTATTTTTGAATTTTGTATATAGATATGATATATGATTGAATAAATGCTAAACATGATAATCAAACAAAGCAATGAGACCTAAGGTAAATGATTAAAAATCCTTCGTAAAATATTAAGTCCATGCCAAAGCATGATTAATCACTTTTCATTATTCATACAAGATACCCAAGTTTCGATCACCAGTGATTTATTGAGTCGCTTAAGGTCCCTTCTACTTAAGCTGCTTAAGTTATGAATAATAGGTCTTACTCAACTAATTTCATGTTGTCTGAATGCTTACAAACTTAACCTTATAGCATTGAAGGCAGTGGTTAGGTGAAATACATATGATGTATTTAGGTAAAGAATTGCCACCTAACTAGTCTAGGAGTTGCATAGAGATACAATTGGTAAGTTAAATTACTTACTATTAGTTCTTACATCATATGTTGACTCACCTAAGGTCATGTAGAGATGAAAGGGGTCCTAGCTCATTAAGAAGATTCAAACATTAAACTTCTTAGATTATGGCTGAAGGCTATAATCTCAATAAAATAATAAGCACAATTATTAAAGTTGTAAAACCTTAATGATTGAAATTACAAATTATTAACTACAAAATATATAGGTTCATAATGGATATAAACACAACATGACTAGTAGGCTATCACTAAGTAGCATACATGATACTAACTAGTTTAATGGGCCATACTCCATTGATTAGGCCCACGTTGAATGGCATATCCAAGAATAGCCTACTAGGTCAAGGGTATTCTATCAAGTTCATATTAATGACCTTAATTAAGCCACATTGTGAAGATAGCTAGTATGGCGTTTGAACTTTGAAAGAAGTAAGTGGCTATTTAAGCTCATGAAATCATCTGAAACCTTAAAGAATTATTCTATAAGGATAATCATAGTGAGGTTCAACATCCCTAAGAAATTATTCCTGAGCAACAAGTCAGTAGGTAGCCTAATCAAGCTTCATATGATAAGATGTATTTCAAGACTTGATCACTTTAGATGGATCATGATCCATGCATTGTCCATATACTTTCTTTTGAAAGAAGATAATAGGGATGATAAAGGAATAGGCCAACACAGTGGATTACTAAATTAATAAAGTAAAGATTAAAAGGAAAATTTTGATATGATCGAAATTAGGAAACATATAGAAGTCTCAATATTAGATATAAGATAAATACTGAAAACTCACTTTTCTTGGAATATTATACCTAGAAGTTGGTACTCAAATATGTATGACATATTGTAAGGCCCCAAAAGGTTGTAAAGATGGACTATATATAATAGCAACCTTGTTGATGTTAATCAAAACCTGCTTTCTTGGTTAATGTTTTTAAAGCATAATCTTGATTTCTTTGTAAACATAAGATGCTTAATTTTTGCATTTTCATGCCAACTGAGGATGGTTGCTGGCATTTGATGTTGAGTTTAGATTCAGTTCTCACTGAATAAATCATTAGTCATAGATTTTTTTCTATGTTACAGTCATATTATTCTCAAACATACAACTTACAATAGTATTGACAATGCTAGGATTCAAAAATAATTTTTAAATCTAGTTCCCTTCAAATCTACAAATGTAGGATCTAATTGGAGGCATTTATGATTTTTTTAAAAGTTAAAGAACATAATTAGACTTAGTGATAAATAGCCATGATGTTAAAAATGTAATTATTTGGAAAGTATTCCAAACTAGAGAGGATTACATGTTTATACCATAAAGGTCATAAATAAACTCTTTTGTTTAGGCTCACAATGAGAGTTACGTTTGGATCATTAGCTTACAGCTACTGAGAGATTCCTAATAGTTGTTAAAGTAACAATTGAGCCATATGATTGGAATTTGGCTCTCGTTGTGATCCGAATTCTTAATGACTTTGATAATAAGATTATTATGAATACAATTGAAACATATTCTCATAATTATACTAAAGTTTTGTCCAAGTTAAGGCACAATTGCTAATCAAAAAAGTTTGGCATTAGAGGTTTTAGTGATTGGCTTAGTGCAAGTAAAAGATATTTGTATTTGCCCTAAGCCAATTAGCTTGCATAAGGCATATATATAAGTTAATAATGCAAACTAATCACTTCAGTTAGTGATTCAAGGTTTTCCTTTATGTTAGTGGTATAACCGACACTCATGCAAACAATCATTGGATGAAACCTATGAACCACAATGGCCTTACAAAGTTAGTAATAAATTATAATGATGAGATGCTTATACATCAAAGTCGTATTTCTAAAGCATTTCTAGTCATCTTATTATCAAGACAAGGCATTAACAATTAACAAAGACTAGTATATGGCATTTGATGCATGCAATTCTTTGATCTTATAGAAGTTAAAGCATAAAGATACTTGGGGATAGCATATGAGTGCTTTGTTTTATAGACACAAGTTCATTAAAATAGCCAATATGAGAACTTTATTTGGTATAAGTCACTCAAATGTTTATGGAGTGTGTTTTCATGTGTCAGTCGTGTATATTAGTTTTTAGACTTGTGATACCAGGTCATCCTGTATAGGGAGTGTCATGCTTTGATTCTATCACGAATAGATCCATAATAGATGGATGCTTATAGTAGGCATGAACCATATAAAGGTAGGTGAATGATCCAGAGAAGATTCACCACTCCAAATGACATCGGAGACATGTCTCATTTGTTCTTGGCTTTGATTAACCTAATAAAGTTTTTAGCCAATGCATAATGAATTTTAGGGGAAATTATTTCTCCAAATCCATAAGGTTAACCAAAAATTACAGGAACTAATATGGATGATACATAAGTAGACACTATATCATGCTCATGATCTTTCTGGGATATTGACTCCTTAAGGTTTCTTTAAAAAGACTAAAGTACACTAAGAGGCTAGTTACTGAAAGTTTTCTTTAAGATCATATTGACTCTTTTACATTTGGTTGGTCATGATAGGTTTTTGGATCCTGCTTTTGATTAATGAGAGGAAGACTTAATTGAATAAGTTCAGTTAAGAATAATTTAAGACATAAATTAGATTTATGAAATCTAATTAGAGATGTCTTAATATGATAATAAAGATAAGAATATCTTACCAAGATAATGTCTATTTGTAGACATGGTTTTAGGGATGATACTAAATAATGCCAAATAATTGTATCAAAAAAAGTAAATAATTTTTTTATAATTATTTAATATTACGAAGTAAAAATTATTTTACTTGGATTAAAAAATTTAATATGAATTAAATTATCTAACATGTAAATTAAGGGGTTGGGTTAAAAGCCTTAATTATCAAGTCAAGAGAATTTAGTTGTAAACTACTCTAGGTTGGGCTTACTAATAAGCTAGGTGCATGGAATAGCTATCCTTGGTGCGCTATTAGGATGGAATATTAATAAGTTTCTTCTAAGGTCCAATCTCGGACAAGCTATTTAAAATAGTTTTAATTGGGCTTTAAAAAATATTCCAAAGTGGTGCTACCTTTTGGTATGTTAGTATTGTGCTTAGTTGACCTATTAGTTAAGCATAGCCTAATTTTAAATGTATTAATATACATTACTAGGTTAAATTGGCTGATACTAGTTCTTTAAAAAACCTTAAGTGCTAATCCCTAAACTTCCCTAAAGAGGTAACACAACCTTTTAGCTTCTCAGAGCAAGTTGACGCAATCTTTAGTTTTTGAGTGGTTTGGAATCATTTTTTTATTAAAACAAAAGTAAAAAATTAGTGTTTTATGGAAATAAACAAAATCAAAAATCAAAATTTTGGATTAGTTTGTTGGAATTTGCATAGAATAACTATTTCTCTATTAAGTTATTTTCTTTTTTCTCTTAGCATAATAGATGTTAGAATTGTTCCTGGATCACTTTAGATCTAAAACTGTTGGCTATATATCTTTTGGTTGAGGCTTGAGAAGCCTTCTACCAAACATCAAAGAACCAACAAACCTCATGAAGGCTCCAATAGGCATCTGTGTGGATCTTCATTAGAAGTTAAACACTTCGACTATTTTTGGCCTCAAGAAGAGATCGAATAATCAAGTAATGGTGTGTTCTTGCAAGGATCAACACAGTTAGAGTTATGAATCTCTAAATAGGTATGATTTCTATGAGATTATGTTTTAAATTGCAATCAGATCATGTGTACCTCTCTTTTTAAGATCCCAAGAAAATTTGAGTACCTTTATTTACTTTCTACTATGTTTGTTTAATTTTGATTAAATTTTTATGCCTATATCGATAAGCATGAGCTTGGGATTTCTTTTCAAATAACAGGGAGAAGGAAAATTGATCCAATGATATGGGAATGATTATGAGAGAAATTAATGCTAAGAAGCTTTATTGGTTAGAAAAATATTTAGTAGGATGATGTAGGGAATATTTCTCGGTGGAGGTAGTGTCTGATCAAATTAGAAAGGAAGATTTCAAAAATATGAAATGGAAAAAAGTCTTTTGGAACATAATTATGATGTATTTTAAGGTGTTGAAATATTACAGATGATTGACAAAAGTGAATGGAGTGGTTTAAAGAATATTTTCAATAAAATTGAGTTCTAGTCAAAAAACTTAGTAGTTAAATGCAAATTTGCATGGATTTTATGCTATCGCATTCCTTTTTAGACTTAGAATTATTCAACTTTCCATAATATAGCGAATAAATGGAGGGTTGTATCAGTGTGAACAATGATAACATGAATTTAAAATAAATGGTTATAGGCAATATTCATGTGATTACCAAGTATAAAGAGATGATTGATAGCTTGGTTAAACTTCAAGTTAGAATATGATCTATAAGGTTAAAGTAGCTGAAATTGAGCTTGTTGTGATGTTTCTAAAATTGTGTTATTATGACAAGATTGATTAGATATCTTCTAAAAATATGAAATCCAAAGCAATGGGGTAGTAGTGATATGCATAAGTGCAAATTATAACTAAAAGATGAAAAAGTGAGCACAGGTAAGACAAAGGAAGAAGATGATGACTTGGTAAAAGAGGATTTTAAGGGTGGCATTAAGATATGTGAAAGTGTAAGAGTGGGAAAAATAGGGAAGAAAGGATTGGTGTGAGCTAGAAAGTAATAATGATGGCTGCTATGATCTCAATAGTGATTTTAGAAGATGGATTTGTTAATAAATAAGGTTGGTGTGATGGAGAGTGATAGTTCGAATGAGAATTTTTACGGTTCTCTAATAGGTAATGACTTGGTTTTGAATATTTGATAAGTGGCTATATTTATCATTCAAACAATAAAGTGGTGGATAGTATAGGATATGGGTCGAATATTTTTATAGTATAGGCTATGATAAGAAAAATGGTGGATAGTATGGTTTTTGAGCTGAGTTTAATAAGGATAAGGAGAACTTGGGCTATGATGAGAGGAGATAATT
This sequence comes from Adansonia rubrostipa, assembly GCA_038381775.1. Classification (NCBI taxonomy): domain Eukaryota; kingdom Viridiplantae; phylum Streptophyta; class Magnoliopsida; order Malvales; family Malvaceae; genus Adansonia; species Adansonia rubrostipa. Next base: position 345,498 of record JBBYHM010000005.1, on the reverse strand, counting down.
AGGCTTAAATGAGAACAATAGTAAATTGCAAGGTTTAGTATATGGAAAAGATGTTAGCTTGCTGGGCTTAGAGTGTAAGGTAAGAGGTTGTGATGATGATAATAAATTTATTCAAGTTAATGAAGTTAAGGCCTGTAAGGAGAAAAAATTGAAAAGCTAAAGTTAGGGCTAAGAGTTTCCGATAAAAGGAATAAAAGAAATAAATGCAAAAAGCGCTAACGAGCAAGAAAAGCCTCAACCTATAGTAAGGCTAATGCGCCTTTACTAATATTAGAATAGTTGGCCTTTCTTTCTCAAAGTCAAGTTTCTCGTTTATTGCTTTAGAAAGATTGCAGCGGTGTTAATGTGACTTTATATGCATTCAATCAAGTTAGTGAAAAATTTGATGATTTCTATTTTTTCTCCAATCCAGTGCATTTTGTCTAGGCATGGTGTTATTTTTTTCATTGTTAGAAAAAGAGAGAAGAGAATAAATAAGCGAGTGGGTTAGGTGTTGTGATCGACTCAGCGAGTGGGTTAGGTGGTCTGGGGTGGTACTTTATTAAGGTGACCCAGATTGACTTGTTGCATTTCTTTTTTTCCTCTAAACAGTGGATAGGGAATTTGATCAATTGAAGGATATGACATTGAATCGAATGGAAAAAAATAGTTAAAGAACAAAGAAAAGGTCAAAGGGTGAGTTTTAAGGTAGAAAACTTACAATTATTAGATTAAGATTTTTAATCAAAAGGAAGAGAAAGTTGTAAAGGCATAGAAACTGGGTAAAGATTTGGGTCTTGGTGTAGTAGAAGAGGAATGAAAAATTATTTTATAAGCTTATCCATTTTCAAGACTCTTTAAGTAAGTTGTAGGGAGTGAATCATATTTTTTTCTTTGATATTTCGTTTGTTATGTAGGTGTGGAGTTAAGATTATTGTTGGTCTAACTTATGATTGTTTTGGTGGTGTTTAGGTTGGTTATGGAGGCTAATTATCTCTAGAAAGGGGTTACTTAGTTAGGGTTTGGTTTTTTGATTGTAGGCAATTATTTAAGCAACTAGAGGCTAATATTTGTTTGGGTTTTGTCATGTTGATGGGTGGTCATTTGTTTTGATACAAAAATGGTAATTTTCTTGATTGGATTTTATTCTAACGACTTAGGTATGGGTTGATTGTTAATGCTTTAATATATGTACGATTGTTAATGGTAATATAGGTTTGAAGTATGAAAACAATATCTTTAAATATTAAGGGACTATCTAGTAGTATTAAAGAAAGAACTCTAAAGAGAGAGGTTGCTATGCATAATATTGAAATGGCATTAATTTGAGAGTGTAAATTAAGTGGCTATGATGTTACGTATATTCAAAGAATGTAGACTATTATAATCTTAATTGGAAGTGGAGTCTAGCAAATATAATTTAAGGGGTTTAATTATTATTTGGGATAAAAAAGCATTTAGAAATAGTGTTCGATGATTAAAGAAAGGTGTTTCTTAATGCATGGTTTATGGGTAGCTAATGGGTTTCAGTGTTGTATTGTTAATATTTATGCTCCTTGCAAACTAGATGAGAAAAAAAACTACAGAAGGAAGAGTTGGAATTGAAGAAAATATGTAGTGGATCTTAGTGTGTCACTAAGGATTTTAATACAATTTATACAAGGATGAGAGCATAGGGAATGTATCTAATAAGGGTGGTGAGAAGGAGTACAATAAGTTTGTTATTAATTGAGCTTTTGGATTTGCCATTACATGATAAGAAGTTTACATGAAAAGGAGTAGAATTGATAGATTTATGTTTAGTCTTCAGGGGATATTTGTTTAAGGATTTGAAAAAGAGGGTACTGAAGAGAATGGTGTCTGACCACTATGCTCTGCTATTGACAATAGAAAGGGGCTTCTAGTTTTTGGATTATTGGTAAATTGTAAGGAGTTTGGGATGTGTTTCAAGTACTATAGGATTAATAGAGTTGAAAGGTAGGCTAGGTTTAGATTGAAAGTTAACTTGAATACTTAAAAGGATGTTTGAAAAAGTGGAATCAAGAAGTTATTTATTTTGTTGATAAGTTAGAATATAGAAGTGAAGAGATGGATAAAGTAGGAAATGAGAGAGATTTGACTAAAGAAGAAGTTAACTAGAAAAAAAAAGTGTTAAAATAGCTATAGGATGCTTATAAAAATAAAAAATCAATTTGGAGGTAAAAGTCTAGGATTAAATAGATTAAAGAAAATGATAAGAATACTAGATTTTTTCAAAACAAAGCCAAGTTTAGAGTTAGAAAAAATTGCATTGACATGTTTCGGGTGAGGGATAAATGGGTGTCGAATGTTAAAAAAGGTGCAAAAGTTGTTGCAGTGAATCATTTTAAGACTAGATTTCAAAGTGTTGAGTAGAGGAGACTTGTTATTAAAGGCTTAAAGTTTTAGAGGTTGGGATGGGAAGACGCTAGGATGTTGGATAATAGGGTGTCCATATATAAGCTAAAAAGTGCAGTGTAGGATTGTAAAGGTTTTAAGCCCCCTCGGCCTTATGGTTTTAATTTTAATTTTTTTTAAAAAGGCTTAGCTTAGAGTGTGATTAAGGATAAACCACTAGAATTTGTTGAGGAGTTTATGAATAATGAAAAACTAAAAAAGGGTCTAAGCACTGCTTTTATCACACTACCTCCAAAGGTGAATGTCCTCCTTTGTTGGATGACTTTAGACCAAATAGTCTTGTAGGTTTTTTACAAAATCTTAGCAAAAATTCTAGCTAATAAATTGAAAATGGTAATTCATTTGTTAATTAGCGATACTTAAAGTGCATTTGTGGGTGAAAGACAAATTATGCATGGTGTCCTATTAACAAATGAGGTTATTTATAGTGTGAGAGTTAAAAAGTGGAATAATGGTAGGGTGGTAGCTAAGCTTGACCTTGAAAAGCCATATGATTGTTTGGCCTAGGATTTTTTTATGATTCTTATAGAACATAAAGGGTTAGTCTTCAATGGAGGATGTGGATTTATGAGCATGTATTTATTGTGAGGATTTCGATAATAGTTAATGGTGCTCTAGCAGTGAATTTTAGTACAAAAAGGGTCTTCGATAAGGTGATTAGCTATCACCTTTTCTATTTATAATTGATGTAGAAGCACTTCATCTGCTACTTGTTAAAACTAAATTAATAAGGAAAATCAAGGGAATTATGGTTGCAGAATCTAGATTGAGCTTAATTCATCTCTAGTTTACAAATGATATGATAATTTCCTTTTGGATCAAGGTGAGGAGCTGGTTACATATTTGAGAAGGTTACTATGGTATTTTCACATGATTTAAGGATTAACAATTATTTTTTCTAACTGAAAGTTTATCATGTAGGATTTGATGAGGAGAATGCCAATAGGATGGGTAGAAGTGTTATTGTGCATTCGGAAGATTAAGTGCTTTTAGGAGGGAATTCAAATAAGATTAGCACATGGGAACTTGTTACACCTTTTAGAGATGAATGAAATCAAGAAGAAGTCAATTGATTTATCAAAAACTTTGACAAACTAAAACTTTGATAACTTATATTGAGAAATCTAAATAATGAGCTTTAGAATGCAAGTCATTGAATAATAAAAAGGCAATTAAATAGTTAGGGAAAGGAAAAAACTTAAGTATTTTGAGAGGTTCCGCCTCAATTACCTATGTCCTCTATCTCGACTTTGCTTGCTTCAGATTCCCCAATTAACTAACTTGAATTATCTACCTTTCAAGGATAAGATATAGCTTTTACACGCCTTGTCTTTTTAGGACAAGATAGCAATCTCTACTCCCTATCTTTTGTGATTAAGACAGAACTCTTCTCTATTTTTCAATAGCTAAGTAAGAACTTTTCTTTTTTATAAGGATTTGAGTGTAAACAAAATGTAAACTCCAAAGCTTAGGGGTTTACAAGATTTTTGGCTCAAAGGATGATAATTCTAAAAATATAAAATGAAGAATACAAACATAAAAAGAATTAATCATATACAAATGTGAACTACTTATAAAATAATTGAAATGATGAAAGATATGACTCTAAGAATTTTCTCTTGGTTCATCATGTTGCTGGAGGTGTTCAAAAACCTTAATTATAGCCTTGATCATAAATATAATATTTAGGAATGTTAGATGAAGGATTAGAGCCACTGAAAACTTAATTTGAGTGATTCTCGTTCATTCCCACTGAGTTGTATTGATACATAAGTTAGTGTATCAATAAATTATTGTACAAACCCTCCACATGTGATCGTTGGAGCTTAATGTATCAATATAAAAAAGGTCCATATCTATACTCACCATGCTATATCGATATAGATAAAGAGTGTCTTGATACAGCCCTGTATTGTCTCGATATAATTCAAGTTGTATTAATACATTTAAGGTCTTCTTAAAGTTAAGCTATTGCTAAGCATTGCATCGATACACACATTTAAAAATCATATTAAAAATGTTTTTCTTGACTTTTTAAAGAAATAAAACTTATCTCAAAATGTGTTATACAAATGTATGCATTAGGAATACTTTTTGGAGTGCATAAAGGAGTTAAAACATTATAGTATTTCTTGAAGTTGTTTTCGAATTAATCTATAAAAAAATACTAACTTAAAAATATTTAAACACAAGCTAATAAGCTTAAGTTTTAGTTATATCAAAATCAAGATTAATTCAAAACTAATGTAGTTAACAAAACTGATTATTGGTAGAGCAAGGGACAGATTGGCATTATGGCAAAAAAAGTTTTTATCATTTGGGAGGAAACTTATGTTGATAAAATTGGTGCTAAATTCATTGCCTAACACCATTAGTCTATTTTCAAAGCCCTTAAGAGTGTCATTAAGAAATTAAAGTATCATGGGTCTTAAGAATCAAAGAATTGCTGGAGTCAAGTCTGAGATTGTGTGTAGACCCAAAAGATTCGAGGGTCTTAGTATCTCCAATATTATTAATAAGATCATTGCTATTTAGCAAAGTGGTGATGGAGGTATGCAGTTGAAAAGGATTCTTCGTGGAGAAGACTGATATTGAGGTTACCTAGAGATAGGGATGAAAAGGTTATGTCTAATAGTTGGAGGAATATTGTTGGGGTTCAAAAGTAAAAGAGAGTTGAGAGTTTAGTAGGGATAGGGGTTGCAGGTGGATTATTGACAATGGCAAAAGCATTTCGTTTTGGTTGGATCAATGTTTAGGATAGAAACCATTGAAAGACGAGTTTCCTAAGTTATGATTATGTCAAAAAAGAATGAATGGGGTCCTATTCCATTTAGATTTTATAATTATTGGTTTTTTGAAAAAGCTTTTGATAAAATGGTAGTGGATAATTGGAATGGCAAAATAGGAAAAAGATATTTGGGGGAAGTTTCAAAAGTTGAAAGGAGCGTTGAAGTTATGGCACTAGTCTAAACAATCTAGCATTGAAGACAGAATAGCCATTATAGATAAAGAGTTGAAGGTGATGGGTAATAAGTGATTAAGTGTATTGGTTTTAAAGGAGGAAGTGACTTCAACGGTTCTTCTTACCTCGGAGTTATGGAACTTACTCAGAATGGAGGAGTTACAAATGGAAACAGAAGTCGCAACTAACTTGGCCATAGAATGGAGACAGAAACATGAAATTTTTTGATGTAGTGGCTCGTATCCGGAAAAGGAATAATAGTTTAGAGAAGCTAGCTCATGAAAGGCGGATGTTAAATGAGGTGAGTGATATATGGCAGCTTGTTTTTGAACATTTTTCTAAGCATTTTGATATGAAGCAAGATTCTATGTCTACTACTATGCTAGGTTATGAGTTTCAAAGGATTTTACCTGTGTAACAAGTAGGTTTGGAAAAGGTGGTCACTAAAAAGTAGGTATGAAGCGCAGTAAATGAACGTGGGAGTTCAAAAATGCCGAGATAGATGGTTTTAATATGGGTTTATCAATCAGAAATGGAACATGCTTGAAAGAGATATTGCTACTTTTGTCGAGGATTTTATGAGAACAGGCACAATGTCTAGGTGTTCTAAAGCTATTTTCATTGCTTTTACTCTGATCGCCAACTATGATTACTGATTTTAGATTGGTTGTTTATATAAAATCATGGGAAAGTTACTAGCCAACAGATTAAAAAAATAAAAAAAAAGATATGTTCCAGATAATTGGTCCATATCAATCAATGTTTATTGAAGGGAGGCAAAAATTGGATAGTGTTCTAATAGCGAATGAAATAGTGGATGAAATGAGAAGGGCCAAAATAAAGGCATGTCTTTTGAAACTTGATTTTGCAAAGGCATAAGATTGTGTTCGATGGGATTTCCTTGGTTATGTGTTGGATTGAATGGGTTTTGGATCGAAATGGAGATCGTGGATACTTATCCACTTTTGTGAACGGATCTCTAACAAAATAATTTACAATGGGGTATGGTTTGTGACAAGATTGTCTTCTTTCTCTTTTTTATTTAGTATCATCATCGAATGTTTAAGCATATTGTTTGCCAGGGGGTAAAGGTGGGGGAAGAAGGTCGAGAGGTTACTTATCTTTAATTTGCAGATTATACCATTATATTTAGTAAAGTGGAAAAGGTTTTGCTAAGAAATATGACGAAAACTCTTGGATGCTTTGAACTTATGTTAGGGCTAAAAATTAGTTCCAAGAAAAGTTTGTTATTATGGATTAAAGTGGACGTGTAAGAGTTGATTAATTAGGGAGACATGTTGGCATGCAAAGTAGCTGATTTACCATTAATGCATTTAGGGATGTCTTTGGGAGCTGACACGAGAAGAGTTTCAGTTTGGTATCCAGGAACAAGTTTGCTTCTAGATTGTCCTATTGGAAAAAGAAGTATCTTTCAAGTGGAAAAAGAGTCACACTTATTAAATCAGTTTTGGCTAGTTTACCACTTTATTATCTCTCTTTATTTAAGGCACCAGTTGCAGTGATAGCAAGAATAAAATGAATTCAATAAGAGTTTCTGTGGGATCGGTGGAGAGGGAATCACAAACTGCATTTAATGTTTTGGTCTAAGGTTTAGAAGCAAGAAGAATGGTGGTTTGGGTATTATTTCGATTGACATTCAAATAGGGCTTTGTTTAACAAATGGTGGTTTTGATTCAATGCAGAGAAGGATAGTTTATGGAAAATAGTGGTGAGATCGAAGTACAACATGGGGACATCTGTTTTAGCACCTCAGACCAATCTAAGGACAAAATTTTCAAGGTTGGGGAAGGGGATTGTTGAATCGTTATTGGATGAAGCTAGATTTAACAGTGGTATTGGCAAACTAAGAGATAATTGTGGGAAAAGGCGATTCTGTGTTATTTAGGGAGGATTGTTGGCTTTTTGGTGAGCTATTATGAGAAGATTTCCTAGGATTTGCTCGCTATGCATGATGAAAGGTGCGGTTCTTAACAAGTTGGGTAATTAAGAGAAAGATGCATGGCGTTGGAGCATTCCACTTAGGCAATAGATTTTTTATTAGGAACGTGATCATTAGGTACAGTTACTGGAGTTGTTACAAGAAGCGAGGTTAGATAGAAATAGTGATAATAAGCTAGTTTGGAAGCCTTCCGTTAGTGGTAAACATATGTCAAGAAGTTTTACACAGGTGGTTTTAAATACAGAGGATGGAAGGGATGTTTTATGTGACGTTGTTTGAAGGGGAATGGTACCTAGTAAGGTGGAATTTTTTATGTGGGCCTTGTTACAATATAGTTTGTTGGTTCTTGATTATTTGCTTAAGTGTATCGAGAGGGTGGAAGGATATCATAGATGTGTTTTTTGTATAAAAGATATTGAAAGTACTGATCATTTGTTCTTACATCGTAGGCTTATATGAAAAGTGTGGATGAAAGTTGGGGGATGGTGGGGTTGTTTTCTAGTGCTTTCAGATAGCATTGCTAAACAGTTCGAATAATAGGAAGGGGCTAAAGTAAGGTGGATCCAGAAGGAAATGTGTTTTATGACTTTTGCGTCAATGGTTTGGTTAGTTGATGTTACGAAACTTAATAGATTTTCGGAATAAAAGCTTTGAGTTCAATTCTATTATTATGCTTATAAAAACTAGAGCGGCATGTGCAGTTGGGCAAAATGGCCTAATGATTTTACTTCTGTTGAGCAGTTCAATGTTGAACCTAAATGCTGGTTGTTAGAGGTTAAGAAGCAAAAACAGAAGGTTGATCGACAATGAGAACCGCTAAGTAATGGATGGTGGAAGTTTAATGTAGATACATCAGTGAAAGAAAAACCAGGACACATGTTCTCTTGGCCATATGCTTGTTTTCTTCTCATAACATTTGAGTTTTATGAAGTCAAATGAAGTAGAGCTTTGGGCTGTTCATAGGTGCTGACGATGGTGAGTTGCTAGCAAAATTTTCAGATGTTATAAGGTAAGATTGAGAGTGATTCTATGGTTGTTGTCTCATGATGCAATGTCTTTTTTGAGACATGGTGCTACTACAACTATCTTGAGACTTGATAATATTAGGACAAAAATACGAGGGTTCAAAATGGTTCCTTTGGTAAGATTTGTAAATGCAATGGCGAATCAACTAGCGAGGCAGAGCGTGGATAGATCAGGTAGTTTTTGTGCATGTTGTGACATGAGGACTCATGAGTAATTGTTTTAATTTTTTTAGGTGGTGAATTGTGTAGCGATTGTGATAAAAGGTCTCATGACGTCCTAGGTAGGCCATGATAATAGATGATTTCACGTGGTTTATGTGATCTTTGTATAGGTGTCTTTGGTTGATTCAAGTTTTGTAAGCTGAACTAGTTTTATAAATTTTAATATAAAAAATATTGTAACATAATAAATATTTAGTAAAATATATTTAAATATAATATAGTAAAATCTTATAATAAGTGAAAAATAAATTTTAATATAGTAATATTATTTTAGAATTTTTAAATTTAATATTTTATATTAAATAAAAATAAATTTAATTTTTATAATTAAAATATTATGATTTAATTTAAGGGTAAAATTGATATTTTTATCCATTTTTTTAATTATTCTTTAACATTATTGTAACCAACTAAACAACATAATAATATTCCTTATTTATTCTATTCAATCAACTAGACTATGTAATAGTTATTCCTCTCGTATTCCATTTCCATCAAATAGCTATTTCATTCTCCCTTTATTTCATTTTAATAAATCAAATGTTGCACTAGTATCTAAGCAAGCATAAATGCAATTAACTTGTAAGGCTTACACTAACAAATATCACTCATGATCTATGAATATAAATTAATTATCTTTATTTATATTTGGATTATATATTTTTTGCGTTATCAACATATTGGAAGCCTAATAGGTCATACATAATAAATAGCATTGCCAAAAATAAATATAAGGATTTTAATAAGTTCACAAATCTTTTATACACTTTATATTTTTAGTTTTTGTTATGTTTTCTATCTTTATTTTAATTACTTATGTTTGTTTTTCAATTTCAGATTATTTTTTAGAATAAAACAAAAACATGTCATTGAGGATGTTGATAAGCTTATAATATCAAAATTATAAGATGGAAGAAGTTATTGGAGTCAAAAAAAATCCAATGTTTTGGTAAAAACTTGATTCTTTTATTCCAAATAATAGATGGATACTTGCCTAAAAGTATAAGATTTAGTCAACATAATCTATAGAGAAAGTGACATTAAATTCTTCAGTTAACTAGGATTCTCCAACTTTACATAAGAGTTTTTTTTCAACCACTATAGATAGAGACTTAAACTTGAAATTTAGAAGAGAGTAAGATATGAATTAAGAGGAAGATGAGAGCAGAAGAAGGTGAACTAAAAGGGAAAAAAAGAGAAAAACATAGAGAATTCTAAGAAGAAAAGAAGGAGATTACAACTAGTCACCATACTTGAGTTTCTTTCTTTTCTTTGCTTTCTCCTTTTCTTTCATTCTTTCTTGACTTTTCTTATAAATTTGTTATAAATATATCAAGCATGTGCAACTAAATTCTTTTCATTAGTTAAAGATGATTTTAAAGCCCTAAGAATGACTTTTTAATTGATTTTCAAAAATTATCAATTAATTATCTATTAAAATGCTAATGTTCTTTCATAAAATTTGTTTATGATTCTTATCTTGATTGTTCTAGTGAAAAACTAAATAGACCTTGATAGTTCTCTTTTGCTAGATTAAGAATCTTGGTTGTTAATTGTCTTACTTTTTTATTCATTAGTAGCAATTTATGATCAATGGTTATGGTTAAGTTTTTAATGATTGTGATGTGGAACATAAACTAGGTTAAATAATCCAAGCTTGTGTATTTGTTGCTTAGATCAATATATCTTTCTCATTTTAAAGCTTCTATTAAATTCAATCTAGAGGGTTTATTCTAGGTTATTTGATAATTAAGGATTAAATAAAGAGCTTATTCTATTCAATGACTAACAAGGAAAAATTAGGGTAGTAAAACTTGGAGCTATCTAGGTTGATAGTTTTAAGAGATAATTAATGATAATTCTAATATTAATTGATATTTTATGTTTAATGGTGGCGAATGATTCTTTGACCATACTTTTCATCGTTATTGTCACTTATTAGATATAAAATTTTGTTTCCTTAAGTTCAGTTTTGCTTTTATATTTTTACTATTTAGTTTGCACCTCAATACAATTAACCTCCACATTAAAGTTTAGTTTATGTCTTTTATGAAGTCTTTTAAATTACTTTTGTCATATTAGATTAAAATGTTGCTATAAAATGTTGCATCAATAAAATCTATGTGGATATGACCCTTGCTTACTGTCATATATAATAACAACCATAATTTGGTGCAAGAATTTAAGAAATATATCATTTAGTGTATCAGCCACCATACTATTCAAAGAGTAGAAAAAGGATTTTAGAGAAGCTTGAAGACCGAAGATTTAGCAACTCTTAGTTTTTCTTTTTCCTTTACTCTTTTTATTTTTTTGTAATATTTATGATGGTAAAACTTTTTATTTTATATTTATCTTTTCTTTATTTAGCATGAACTAAATTAATTTTTCTAGTGTGTAATGGAACTCAACCTGTACTTTGAATTTTATTCTCTTATTTTAATATTAATGGTATTTGAATTGTTTATTTAATGTTGTTCTTATTGCTTCTAGTTGCTTAATCACTAATTAGATTAATTTGGTATGCCCAATGAACTTGGGAACGAAAATTTTATGTTTAGACCTAGATTGAATAATATATATTTCATATTCATTTATTATGATAAATTGATCATATGTCAGATAGAAATATAGGAGCATGTCTTGCAAAAACAAATTATAGTCTAAATTTAATTGAATTTCTCTTTAATTCAATTTACATAGGAATGCATTAGGATTTATAAATAAATTAGGACTTTAAGTTAAGAACTCATTTTCATTAGTTAAGTTAAAAAGGTAAAACAAATTTAAATGAAGTGTAAAGGAAAATTATAATTCTAGGTTTCTGTTATTGATTATTTGCTTTATTTAGTTTTACATTTTTAAATTTTAATCAAATTTTTTAATAAAATTTAAGTTGTATGATTTTAGTAGTTAATAGATTTAATGTAATTCCTTATGAGATTATCAATCTATTTTATCACTAAATTACTTGTTGTGTAGTTAAAACTAACAGTGTTCAATCTACTTAGGAATTCTGTCACTTGGGCTTATGGAATCTTAAGCACATATAATCATATCTTCGATCACATGTTTGATATTATCTAATGTTTTAATCACACCAAATATTGAAAGTATGATATTGGAGGATTCGGTTTATGATTTTTTAACTTATTATGTTTTCATTGCGCAAGATCATGCTTAACGTTTTGTATGTTTATGCATACTTGTTTTAAGAGTTTGTGAACAAATCCATAACAATTTACGACTAATAAATAAAACATATTGTTAGAGTAAGTTAGATAACCAATAAAATAACCTTTAAAACTATGCACTTAATTCATTTTGCTTAAGTGCGAGTGCATCAATTTTTTCTTTGGATGAAAAAAAATGTAATAATACTTCACTATAGTTCCAACATGCTAATTTCTTTTAGTAAGAACTGTAACAAGATTGACTTGTTAAAACCTAAATAATAGTAGAAATATATAAAAAGCATGTTAATACTGAAATTTTAAAAAATTGCTAAAAAAAAGTTAACAAAAGGGAAAATCTACCAGTATCTTATTGATTTAGGAACCACTAAATTTTTTATAAGATTAAAAAACAAAAGAAATACTAATATGAAAAAAATGAAATTTAATCAAATAAATTAACGAATAAATAAATATTCAATAGAAATAAATAAATAATTTAAATAAATTGCTCAATACAAAAGCTTTTTTCATTTTTCCTTCCTTATTTTTCTTCTTTTGTCTTCCTTTGTTGTTTGCTGATGTCAGATAGTTTTCTAACACTATTTAATTGATGATGCAACCAACCAAAGTTTGGTTGCCTACTCCACATTTTTTCCTCTTTTCTTCATTTTCCTCTTTCTTTTTCTTCATTTATTTTTCCAATATTAGAATATTATGCAACAACAATCTATTGAAAATTAACCTTTCCATTTATTTTTATGCCAATTATTCCTGTTCCCCATTTTATGTCTCTTCTTTTCCTTCTTGTTTTCCATTTTTAAGTCTCTCTTTTAAATTTTAGATAAAAAGCATAAAAATGTTGGAAAATAAAAATAAAAAATTGAAAAAAATGGAAGGTATAGATAAAATAAAAGAGACAGAGATAGAGCATATGTTAGGTAAGGTTAATGATTCTTATACTAAAAAAATAGAGAATAATGAAAAATATAAAAATAAAAAAAATTGAGAAAGGGTGGAAGGTAAAGAAAAAGTGATAAGGGAAGAGAGACAATAGGTTAAATAAGATTTTTTTTTTCATTTTCTTTCTCTATTTCTTTAAATAAAATGTCCAAAATGTGTTATTTTCACTAAAAAAGAACAAAAAAGGGAGAAAATGTGTATGACATATGGACACCTTAGTAGAGATCCAAATTTTATAAAATTAACTTTGGATTTATATTTTTTTATTTTTTTGTATTATTACAAAAACTTTTTCTTTTAAGATATTTTTCCCTATATGTTAGACAGGGATCAAGGTAGAGGCGAATTCGTTTCACTTCACCCTTAGAATACTCTTTCTGTTAGATATCAATGATATATTAAGGATGTATAAATGCAAAATATGTAAACGAATGTTGTATATGGTATACATAGGTTGTCTATATAGATATAGCATGTATGATTATAATGTACAATTAACATCCAGGTAGAAACAAAAATTGATCTCATTGTGTCCACTTGAAAAGGAAGGAAATTAGTTGGTATTGATGAGGTACTTAAGCTTTTGTGTGAGGGTTAAAACCACACAAGCTTGAGAAACCATGAACACACACATTCATGTCGAGCCGAGCTAAGTCAAACTGGGCCTAGGCGTACGTCTAGGCTTGAGCCAAAGGTCTAATGGGCCTTGTCTTTTTGAAGCTTTGCCTGCTAATTCTATTTAAGCCTAACCCATAAAGCTGACCAATTTTGTCTGATAAAAACATTCCTCTCTAAACAGTTTCTTTTATTTTAAATTAATGTCAGAACCATTTGTCTTTATTCAAAATAGCTAAGATGGCCTATTTTTGAAAACTATCCATTTATTACAATTTTAAATGTCTGTTTAAAGAGAAACTATCCACTTTTGAATTTGTCCTAAAATTGCAAGTTTTTTTATCTTGTTTGAAAATCCTTTGTTTTCTTTCTCGATTTTGCATCATCCATTTCTATGTTGAGAGAGAGAAAAAAATTCCTTCTTTCTAGTTATTTTGTCTTGACATGATTGAAGAAGTCTAGGAGATGAATTGAGCGAAAACTGTCAAGTACCTAAATAAAAAGCAAAAACCGTCTTAAGGTCAGAGGTTCTAGACTCAATTGGTGTTATTTCAGTTAAACACGATTGATAAAACTATTTCATTATTCATATTTTAATTCATCTTTATTTATTTGAAATATTATTTTATGCAATATTGATTTCCTTGTACTTTAGTCTATTGCAGTACTATATTTTATTTCGCTTGTTTGCATTATGTTTTCTGTTTAATTTTTGAATAGGGTCCTACAATCTCTTATTTTTATAATATACAATGTTTTATACTTGTTCTTTATCTTGATACTAATTTTTTGATATTGCTTTGTGATTTAGATCGAAACAGAATTTGATCAATTCTATTAATTTGTTTTCGAGTTCGTATTCTTTCAATTTTAATTTCAAATTTTGATTTATTTATCTGTATATTTTATACATATTGGATTTCTATTTTCAATTCTTTCAATATTGCATATTTTTTTTATTATATATATATATATCAATTAATTTGGACCATTTCAAAATTTTTTTATATATTGATTGTTCTACTATTTTGCTTTTTCTAACAGATTTGTATATTGGAATAGTTGTTTGTTTGAATATAGCTTTCTTATTTTTACATTATTTCTATTTAACATTTCTTTATTGGTATTTCGATCTTTTGTGCGGCATTATATTCTTTTACATTATGATTATATAGTTGTGATTGATATATTTATATTTCCAATGTTTCTATATCGTTTAAATATCGGCCACTATTTATATATATGATTTGTAATCATTGTATTCATATAAATTATAGAACCTGTCAACAGATAGATTACATTTATTTGTTATATAAATTAGTATTTATTTATATATATTTGGTTTATATGTTTATAATCCCTTTTGATTTCTTAATCTTTGTTTGATTATTATCAGTTTGTTTTATGTTTGGGTTTCCAATATTTCAATTTGGTCTTTATTATATACTACTTCTTGATACAATTTAATCTTGGTTTCGTAATCTTGGTTTTTATTAAAAATATTTCAATATTTTTGCTATTGAATTATTGAAAATCCAATTTAATAAGTTATTTTTATTACATATATTAGTGATACATATTTCATACAAATACTGGTTTGTTCATTCTTGGTATTTTTATATATTCTTGCTTTTGTTATTATACATATATATATCAGTGTTTGGATTATACATATTTTATTTAATCATTGTAAGTTTCAACTTGTTTTTTAACAAGTTTTAAATTGAAACAAAGTTAATCCTGTTATTTTGAATAACAAATGGTAAAACCTTTCATGAGTAATGCAAGTGTGCCTGTAGCTCAATTACCTTCACATTCTACACATGGTGAGAGACGCAAGAAGTTCAGTGGTGTGGACTTTGAATAGTGGCATCAAAAGATACTACTTTATTTAACCACTCTAAATTTAGCCTATTTTATGGGAAGAGGCCTAGTTTATGGGAGAAGGCCCTAGCTCTAAAAGAAGGAGAAATGAATACTATTATGGTGGCTTTCATGGATAAATAACAATATTCAAATTTCCTATGCAAGAACTACATCCTTAATGAAATGGATAACATATTATACAATGTTATAATTTCATAAAGTTGTGGGAGTCCTCAGATATAAAGTATGAAATTGAGGACACTGACATGAAGAAATTTTTGGTTGGTTAGTTTTTGGACTTCAAGATGATGGACTTAAAAACCATGACTAGTTAAAGTCCAAAACTTTTAATTAATCCTCCATGAAATTGTGTTCAAAGATATGATGCTTCACGAGTCATTTCAAATGGCTACTTTGATAGAGAAATTACCACTTACGTGGAAAGATTTCAAAAGCTATCTCAAGCACAAGAGAAATAAGAAGAATTTGAAAGGCTTGATCATTTGGTTAAGAATTAAGGAGGATAACCTTGATTCTTAAAGGAAGAGTACTATTCATACTATAAATGTCAAGGCAAATGTTATGAAACATTTGCGTAAGACTAATAAGAGGAAACAAATGTTTCTAATTCTTCCCAAGGTAATAAGAAAGCCGATGTCAAGAAGTTCATAGGTACTTGTTTTGTTTGCAACAAGCCCAAATATCGTGCTAAAGATTGTCATTAAGACAATAACAAGAAAAAAAAGCTCAAACCAACATAGTTAATGACAATGAGATTAAGCTTACTACTATTGTGATAAAAGTGAATACGATGGAAAACCCAAAGACATGGTGAGTTGATACCGATGCCACTTGTCATGTTTGTTTGGTAGGAAGAGTTTCTCTAAGTATAAAGAAGCTGCTCTCATGGTAAGCAACTATTTGTAGGAAACTCTTTGATATGTAAGATACAAGGCTATGGGAAAGTGGTGCTTAAGATGACATTCGTGAAATAACTACCCTTGAACAATATGGTTCATGCTCTTGAAATTCATAAGAATTTGATATTCGTCTCTCTGTTAAGCAAGAATGGATTTAGGTTGGTCTTTGAGCTTGACAAGTTTGTACTCTCTAAATGCAACATGTTCGTTAGGAAGGATTATTAACATGATGGGCTATTTAAGTTTAATGTAATGACAATTGCAATGAAGAATAAGGTTATAAATAAAACAAGTTTTTCTATTTATTGCTTGAGTCTTCTAATTTATGGCATGGTAAATTAGGTCTTGTAAATTATAAGGTCTTACAAAAGATTAGCATTTTAAATTTACTTTTGAAAATTTGTATTGATAAAAATTACAAGTGCAAAACTTGTGTAGAATACGAATTTGCCAAAGTTTCTAAATTTAATTCACACAGATATCGACGATTCAAAGTTTATGCAAATTAAGGTGATAAAAGGTATTTTATTACTTTTATAGATGATTGCACAAGATATTATTACTTCTATTTGCTAAAAAGTAAAGACAAGGCCTTGAAAGCTTTTAAACTCTTTAAAAGCAAGTTGAAAATCAACTAAGCAAAAGGATTAAAAAAAAAGGAGTGACATTTATGGTAAATATGATTCATTGTTTCATGAATTTTGTTCAGAGCATGGAATAATCCATCAAACTATCATTCCTTATTTAGCTTAATAAAATGGTATTTCAAAATGCAAGAACTGAACATTGAAAGACATGATGCAGGCTTTGATGATAAGTTTAGGTTACCTTAGAACTTATAAGAGGAGACCATTTTAAGATACAATTATATTTTAAATAAAATACCCCATAAAGAAATTAGACAAGACATGGTATGAATTATGGGAAGGTAAAAAACATCCTATAATTACATGGAAGGTAATAATACATAATCTCATAAAAACTTAAGATGGGACCTAAAATAGATATAGATTGAGTCAACATAAACAAACACAAACAAGCACTCTATTAAGTGCCTCATTTGACATGATCATGGCCCAACCCTCGAGCGCAATAGAAGGACATGTAGGAAAATGCCAACTCTATACAATAAGGGAACTTGCGTGTGATCTTGTTATCAATTAGCGCATTAACATAGTAAATAAGGACGAGTGGTATGGCTTGGTACCAACATGCCTAGGTGTTGTCATGACTACCCTAATATGAAGCAACAGATAAGACTTTATCTATAAGATTGGTAATCCCTGCTAATGCCTAGAGTGGCATAAATCCTAAAAGAAAACCTTAAGCTGTAAATGGATTTTCTAGATGAAAGTGAAAGCTGATAAAGCTATTGATAAATACGAAGCTTGGCTTATTTTTAAAAGATATAAACAAGGTGTTGACAGTTTTGATGTGTTAAGAATAACATTTATACGAATGTTAATAGCGATAGTTGCTGTTAAAAAGATAAAAAATACGCCAAATAGATATTAATATAGTTTTCTTGAATGGAGATTTAGATAAAGAAAACTATATGGAATAACTCAAGGTGGTTGTAGTTCTGGGTTAGGCAAGAAAATTGTGTAAGCTTGTTAAAACATTAATGGTAGAGTAAGTACTGAAATAATGATATTAAAAATTTGACAAAACAATGCTATCAAATGGGTTTTATAGTAGTGAATGCGATAATGTGTATACAAAAATTATACGAGCAAGGGATATGCCATTATTTTTCTATACATAGATGATATGTTGATGTTAGATAGTAATGATGAGATCATTAAAGTCACCAAAGCATATTTAACTAATAAGTTCTATATGAAAGATATGGTGTAACGGATATAATTTTAGGAATTAAAATTTCTAAATCACCAGATGGCTTGGTATTGACTCTAGATCATTATATGAATAAAGTCCTGGAGAGATTCATTAAGAATGATACCAATAAAGCCAAAACACCCATAGATGTTCATTTACATCCAAGGAGAAATACTTGTGATGCAATATCTCAAGCTGAAAATTTGTAAAGCTTAATGTATCTTATAAAATGCACAAGTCCTAACATAGCTTACCCAGTTAGAAAACTAAGTAGATTTATAAGTAATCCTAGGAAGATCACTAAAATGCCATTTTAAGAGTACTCAGATATCTAAGATGTACCTTGAATTATGGACTATACTATGAAATATCCAGCTATACTTGAAGGATAGAACTATAAATTGGATATTCGATACTAAAGATTTGAAATCCACTAGTAGATTTGTCTTTACTATTAGAAAAGCTATAGTATCTTGGAAATTTTTTAAATAAACATGTAGAGTAAAAGCTACAATGGAATTTGAGTTTATAGCTTTAGATAAAGTTGGACAAGAAGTAGAATGGCTTCAATATTTTTTAAAAGGTTTCCCATGTTGGCAAAAATCTGTGTGGACAACATGTATGCATTATGATACTAAATCTTCATTAGTGAGACACTGAGTTATTCTTATAATGGTAAGTCTCGACATATTCATCAAAGACATAACACCGTAAGACGTTGCTCTTAAAGAGATTATCTTTATTGATTATGTAAAATCAAAGGATTATATTGCAGATCCACTTACAAAAATTTGAATGAGAGAACAAGTCTATAAATCATCGAGGGGAATGAGACTTAAGCCCATAAATTAAAAGATACATAATGGCAACCCAACCAACATGACTCGAGATCTTAAGATCTAGGTTCAAAGGAATAATTGAATTATGTTAATTTAGTGTGAGCATTGAAAGAGTTAAACACTCTTATCCATTCCTACAAAAAAGTTAGGTCAATCTTTGCTTTTAATGATTCTTATAGCTTAATGCAATCAAGTGGAATATTGTAGGATATTCTTAGTAAGAAATCATCTATATGAGTGTCAAACGTAGCCATTTCTATTAGAATTGATAAAGCTAAATTTTCTAAAGTAGTTATACAAAGTAAGACATTTTTGGAGCCAAAATGAACATAACCATGAAAAATATGGGTGTTTAATGAAGGATTGTGTGACAACTATTATCTTAGTTTACAAGAAAGGTTGAATAGTTCAACACATCATGTTCATTAGTTACTTGAGTAAATCTGATAGTTGTCATTATGGAAGCTTTAAGGCCAAATGCTACCTATACTGATGCAATAACTCTTAATAGTTATTCTTTCTCATATTTTAAGTTACTTTATTATTTTAATCATATAATTTCCATTCATGTTGGCGATTGTTGGATGTCAACGTATATTAAGGGTGTATGAATATGAAATATGTATACTAATACAGATTGTCATACAGTTTACATAAGTTTTCGTACATACATATATGATGTATAATTACAATAAATGATTGATTTCCATGTTGAATGAGAATTGATCTCATTGTGTCCACTTGAAGAGGAAGAAAATTGGTTGGTGCTTATATATGGTGTGTAATCCCACATTGATAACATAATGATAAATATTATGTGCTTTGCATAAGCATTACTTCAATGGGTTAGGCCTTAAGGGTAACCAAGCTTTTGTGTAAGAGTTGAGGCCTATACGAGCTTGAAAAACAACATATACACATGCAATCATGTAGCGAGCTAGGCCTAGCTTGGGTTAAAGGTCAAATGGCCCATATCATTTTGGAGCCCAGCCCGTTAGTGTTATTTAAGCCTAGCCTGTTAGTGCTATTTGAGCCTAATCCGTAAACTGATTTTGTCTAATAAAAACTTTCCCGTGTATATAATTTTTTTATTTTAAAATTAATTTTTAAATTGGTTTGTCCTTATTCGAACAATTGTGATGGTCTATTTGAAAATTGTATATATTTTTTTATGATTTTAAATGTCTATTCAAGTTGAAATTGTTCACCTTTAAATTGGTTTGCAAAATTACAAGTTTGTAGTCTTGTCTGAAAATCCTTTATCTTCTTTCTTGGTTCTATTGTCATTTATTTTGGTGTTTGATAGAGAAGAAAAATTGCATCCTTTTGGTTCGCTATGTTGCAATTGATAGTGCTTTCAATTGGTGACATAATTAAAGAGGTCTGAGAGATGAATTGTGCAAAAATTGTCAAGCACCTGAAAGGCAAGCTATAATCATCATAAGGTCAAAGGTTCTAGACTCAATTGGTGTTATTTAGGTTAAACGCGATTGATAATACTACTTCACACTCGTATTTTAATTTGGGTTTATTTATCTAAAATAATTATGCAACATTAATTTTCTTGTGTTTTATTCTATTGTAGTATCATATTCTATTTCACCTATTTGCATTTATGTTTTCTGTTTCATTTTGCATAGGGTGCTACACTTTCTAACTACATTCCTGTTTCACTTTGGATTTTAAAATATTAATACTTTTTTATGGATATTAGTTAAATCCATATCTGTTCCACTTTACTCCACTTTGCTGCAAAAGTACTCAAATTTTTGAGAATTTAATTTATTAGAATCTAATTCTTATATTTAGTATGCTAAAAGGTAATCACTTTCCTGAGAATATAACCTTCTTTTGGAAATTATTTTCCCATAAACGTGGAAATGTAATTTTCATTAGGAGAGGTAAGAAAGTAATTTTTCCATGTGGCATAATATATCAAGATATAAACCTCAACATATTAGAGCATACAATACTTCAAATCATTACAGGGCTCTAGTTGGTCAAACAAATTTCTCATTTGAACCTTTCGTACCAAAATACAAAAGTGACCGGGTTAAAGAGTGCCACCGATCTATTTTGGCTAGGTGTAATCAGTCACCAATTAAAACCATTTACTAAAGAGTTATGAAACTCTAATGGAATAATTTTATGATCTAAATGTACCTAAGATCTATAAGTTAGGCTCTGGAGCTGGTTACATCATAAGTAAGGACTCGATCCCTCTCTTGACGCCTAGTAAATTGGTACCAACTAATCACACTATCCGAATATGATTGTATTGATTTCAATCATATGAATTCAATTATAATCCCTTTTTTATTTATCAAAAACAAGTAACTATCACCAAAAGTAAAAAATATTTATCTAGGACTTGTACCAAGTAACCATGAGAGCAATTGATTATTGGTCCAGGACTAGCTCAAATTTATAATTGATTCAAAGCAAAATCATTTATAAAGGAAAAAATCCATAAAAGCATTTGAATTTGCCTTAAAAAAATTCACTAGTTGACTCCGTTTTTAAAGAAATCATAAAAATGGTTCATTGGATTAAATTAAAGAAATTACAACTTTGAAAATAAGAGTTAAAAATCAAGTTTTATTTAATTTAACTTGGAAGCTTTAATGTAAGCTGTTATGAAGCTTCTATAGGATACTCCTAGACCTATTGACACAATGAAAATGACTTCCAAAATTAATTCTGAGGTAATCGAATGCCTTTGAATAATGACACTAAACCCATAAAGACTTGAAATAGTGGACACATTTGACCTTTCAAGCTCTCTGAATTTATTATGGCTTATTCCTATCTCATAAAATCACTAAATCAAATTCTAATGAATGCTGACTCACTATACTTCAATTTAAAAATACTAAAAAAATGCTAAAAGATCATTTTGGTTGTCACTTGAACCTTTTTAATTGGATGCTTTTGCATTACACAGTATGTCCGACCAACATGACTTTTGGATTTTCTTCTCGGTTCATCTAAAATACCCATTGGACAAGCCATACATGCTTTAAAAGCCTACTCACCATTTCAATCTAAAAATATAAGAAAATCGACAAAAATATAAAAAAAATAGCTTGTATTATAGGTCGGGCACTGAAACAGTGCTATGCAAATAGCTCATTTTTAGGGAATTTTTGTACTTACTTGATCATGAAATTGAATGTTTCAAAAACCTATAATGTTGCCCAATCAATAAGGATATCAAGAAAAGTATAAATAAATTCATAAGGTCTATAACCTACTTGAAAATATTTCTTTTTGTGAGACTATTATGTTGGACTGTAATAGTAGCTTAACACGACTTGTGATCATAAAGCATTTTGTCAATTTTTTATTAAATGTTTTTAGACATTCAAACATCCAGCACTAGTACCAAATAGACTCTATGAATGTCTTATATGAGGAAACAACAAAGACCTCTAAGTGACTCAACCTAAAACTATGCTTTTTGACATTTACGATATGCTTCAGAGTCATTCAAGTGTCTCTGCTTTTATCATTTTTATTCATTATTATTTATTCTTAACAAGTGAGAGTCACACCAATACCACTTACATGTATGATGTAACTAGCAACTAATGACACTAAACACCATATTTTGACTTACTAAAACATCACCTAATTACCCAAACCAAGGTTCACCAAGTTTAAATTCAATAAAACACTTTGAAAACATTTTTATTTGCTCCAAATCAGCTCTGAATCAAGTTATTTTATCAAGTGTCCCTAAATTGTTCATGGGAAAACTTATTAAACAAAACCAAACCTTGACTAACCCAATGATTAAATGAGCTAAGACTTGTTCTTAGGGGTTTTTTTATAGAAAACAAAATTTTTTAACGCACAACACAAATATTTTATCAACACACGCTAAACTAACTAAAACATTATGAGAAAACATAAGGAAAATACAAGATTATGCATTCAGTCATCATGGCCAAATGGTTTATCATGAAAATTCTAGCCCACCTTTCAACTTTTTGGTCTATTCTCTTAAACATTCAAAATCTAATTTTAATATTATGGTAGAATATGACATGTTGCAATTAAAGCTCAAGCTTTTCATGATTCAACCTTATCAAGACATGTAACCATTGCATGAATTACCTACATGTATCCGAATTAATTTTGAAGGAATTTAATGCTCACTCACATCTTGAACCAAACAAAACATGTTTCAAAGTTGATTGTAATTAATCATCAACCAAATCGTGCATTAAGCATAAGTTATGTGATCATCAAAGCTTACATAAATCAATTTTATCAATGGCCATGGAAATTTCTAAGCCTTCACAATCATCAATCATTTAATCTAAAAATTTTAAAGAGGCCTAATACTTAGATCTTGTTGTTAATTATTAAAATATCACATGCAACCAATTCTTTCCTTATAGCACAATACCATTTAAATCGAATAGATATTTATCAATTTCTTCACTGGCTTCTTAATTATAAGTTAGCCACATGAAACCTACTTTAATGCATAATTACCAAACCAAGATATAAGAAAAATCAATCTCCATTATTAAAGTAAAATCATCAAATGTAATTTTTGGATGCTTGACAAAATTTGAATGCCTAGATCAAAACTTAGAGCAAGATCATGAATTAATTTCAAAGAGACCTAACTTAAGAAAAACACATCAAAGATCATGAATCAAGACGAAAATCATGATAATTAAGCAAGAATTTAAGAGATTAAGGAGAAAGATTTACCTTTTAAGCTTTGCTCCTTTGAATCTTCTTTGAGAGAATCAGAGAATTTAGAAAATATTTCCAAAGAAATTTAAGTGAGTCTTTCCTTGAATGAATAGCCACCACCATTTATTTATAAACTTTAGGTGTAAGCTAACTCTAAGTCATCTATAGGTAGCCTTAAGATTAACTAATGACCTCCTAACTTCCACTAACTAACCTAGATGGGAAATAACTAATTAACCCTTAATGAATAGATAAACATTTTACACATTAAACACAAGGTGAAATTCAACCAAGGCTTAATTTCTACACTAATTTATGTACAAATTTTTGTAACACTTAATTGAGCATGATATGTCAATATAAAAATGTAATTGAATGTTTCATCCTATAGTAAAAATCTATCTTAATGACTTCCTCTAGAAGAATTTAAAATTTTCTATCCTGACCTTTTCGATTAAGCACTTAGGAATTCCTAGCATTTTAAATTCCTAATACCCTTTCATCATCCAATCTCGATTACACCTTCTTGACTTAAAGTCCATGTTCAATTTTCATTTTGGTGTAATCAAGTTTAACATCTAAATAGTAGAACTATTTCGATTTCAAAATCAACTTTAAGCTAAAAAGTTAACTTTTTACAATTAACTTTTGCTACTTTGTTGACTTTTGATTTCAACTTGTAAAACATGTATCGTTTTCATCCAAATGTCATCAGTAAACACTCTGATCACCTTAAAAGACTTCTATTAGTCAACTTTATTAACATTCTCAAATTTTCAAGACCTGGGTCTTGATTTTTCAAATATGGTACCTACCCCTGAATTGGACAATTAAACCCAAATGCCTTATTAAGCCAAGCCCGCGGAAATAATCCAAAACCTCAATGAGACCTTTCTATCATCTATAACCTATCCGAAAGGATGGAAAGCTAGAAATTCCAATTACTCCTTAAAATCAAAAAAAGTCAATTAGAGGCTTGAACAAAATAAGGTATCTACACTGTGTGGTTGGAAAGTTAGAAAAAAATACTTTGAAACAAAATTATCTTTATTCTTATTTAAATTGATAACTAAATATAACATAGACAACATAATGAGCTTATTCTAACTAAAAATCATTTATTTACTAAGATAATTTATCAAAAAATAAAAGTAATGTTTTCTTTTCATTCATTTTTTACCTAATACTTTTCTAACTACAAACTCATGAAAATATAATTAATTTTAAAATTATTTTAATTACTATCAAATTAAATTTTAATTAGATTGCATTCTATATCAAATACATATTAAATATTTAAAACTTACTTTTAATTTAATAATATATTAATTTTGAGATCAATGTGTTATGTTATTTTTATTTATTATTTAAAAATAAATAGATTAAATGATGTGTTTATTAATGATAAATTAATGTTTGTTAATAATAAATATCATTAAAAATGTTAAAATTAATAAAAGTTGCATTTTAATACATAAGGGTAATTTCAAATATTACTATCACATTCTTAGTAAAATATTTAGAGAACCAAACATGATAATGTAACTTTATTAAGATTTTAATCAGCATTTTGCCACATATACTAAATGTTGTAATGTTACCTTTCCAACAATCATATTCTTAGCAATCGATAGCTCTATAAAATAGAGTTATTTAGTTTTATTATATCAATTAAAGTTAGCTAAGACTTAGGATTTTTATTTAAATTTTACTTATTTTTAGTTATTTTTAAATTAGTTTTATTTATTTTTATTTATATTTAAATTATATAGTTATGTAATATTTTTCCATTTTTTAGGCCTGAAGCCTCAAGGAGTTTCAAAGGTGCAATAAACTTAATTGAGAAGCAGAGTGAATGCAGCTTGACAACTTCTAGAAATAAATTGCTAAAGTTACTTGTATATCGAGTTTCTCCTTTATAGGATTTTGGGTATATATAGAACTTTTTTTGGTTAGAGATTTTAGAGGAAACTTGAGGGCATTAAATTATATAGTTATGTAATTTTTTGCATTTTTTAAGCCTAAAGCCTAAAGGAGTTTCCAAGGTGCAATAAACTTAATTAAGAAGCAAAGTGGATCAGCTTGACAACTTCCAGAAATAAATTGCTAAAGTTCCTTGTATATCGAGTTTCTCCTTTATAGGATTTTGGGTATATATAGAACTTTTTTAGGTTAGAGATTTTAGAGGAAACTTGAGGGCTTTAAAAACCTTAATTTTCCTAAGAAGAGAAAAACCACAATAACATTTAAGAAAGAGGAGATAGATTTTTGAAAAGCTTGAAGACTGAAGACCTAACAACCTTAATTTTCCTTTTCCTTTAACTCCTTTTATCTTTTTTGTATTATTTATAATGGTGAAACCTCTTGGTTTTATGTTTTTATTATTTATTATAGACTAGATTTATTTTTCTAATGCTACAATAGAACTCAATTTGTAGTTTGCATTATTTTTTTTATTTACTTGATATTAATAATATTTGAGTTATTTATTTAATTGCTTGTCACAAATTATATTGATTCAATAACGCGAATAAACTGGAAAAAGAGAATTTTATGTCTAGGCCTAGATTTGGACGACATATGCTTCATATTCATTTATTATGATCAATGAATCTACATTATAGGAATATACGAGCATATTATATGTAACAAAATGAAAGTTTAAGCTTTTTACGAGAAAATCTTTAATTTAATTTATATAAGAATATAGTAAATAGGTTATGAGAAATAGACCAACGGAAGATATTTACAAATAAATTAGAACTTTAGTGAAAAATTATTATCTTTAGTCAAATTAAGAGATAAAAGATATTCATATGAAGGATTGAGGAAAATTATAATCCTAAGCTTTTCTCATTTATTATTATTATTATTATTATTATTATTATTTATTCAGTTTTAATTTATAATTTTTAATCATTTGTTTGAATAATATTAAGTTGTTTTAATTCTAGTACTTAACAAATTTGGTATAAATTCTTCGTGGGATCAACACTCTACTTTATCACTATATTACTTGTTGCGATACATGCACTTGCATAGTTAAATCCAAAAACAAGATTTTGGCCCTATTGTCTGGAAATTGTTTTACTATTTTTGTTAATATTAATACAAAGCAATCTTAGTCTTAATTCAAACTTTTTTATTTATCTATTTATTTTTATTTTTTAGGTAATTTGAAGGGGTGATGTTATATGATTATCAATGGCCATATGAGGAAATCAAACAAAGGAATGCAATCAATGCATATCTGTACAATTGGTTGCAATTTTTGATAAGCTTGACAAATTGGGAAGAGCATGTGTTATTCAAAACTAGTTTATAACTTGCAAATTATGTAGAGGAGCATATACTAGTGATCATTGCCCAATTTATGCTAAACCCATTCAATATGTTGGAAATTATAATATACAGCGAAAAAATCTTTATTCCAATAATTACAATTCAAATTAGAGTGATCACTCAGTAAAGAAGTAAGGTCCACTTGCTGCTTGTGAATTATGTGGGGGAGGACACCATTGGGTTTTTTCCCAATCAATCCTAAAATAATGCAATATTTTGGAAATTACGATATGCAGCAAAATATTCTTTATTCCAACAACTATTATTCAGACTAGAGTAACCACCAAAATTTTCTAAGAGCAATAGTCAAAGGCCTTTATATTCAACCGAGTCAACCTTTTATCAGGGTTTTCCACCACAGGCCCAAGTTCTTATCATAGAAAATAAGCCATCATTGGAAGAGGTTTCTATACAATATATGGTGAGTTTAGATGATTTTCATTAGGATTAAATAGTATCCCTTAGGAAATTAGATGTTGTTCTTCAAGAACAACCAAAATTACGTCGAGATCAAGAAGCACAAATGGGCAGGTTTGCTAATACTATCAATAACTTTTCTCAAGAAACTTTACCATATGACGCCAAGACAAATATTATGAACAGTAAAGAGATAAAAAAGAGATAATGAGAAGCTAGAACTACCAAACAAATTATTTGAATATGAAATTATAGGCGATAACCATGATGAAGAGGTTTAAGAAAAAAAAACACAGTCCAGCCCACCATCACGCTTTCCTAAAGAATGTAATGAGTATTGTGTAGTCAATGTGATGGAAAGTGCATCCGACTAGTTGTTCATAGAGAGGTATTCCACTAATCTTTTCGAGGCATTTTTTTTTTCTACTTCTAAATGGGATAACATTGACTTTTTTAGGTGTTCGAAATTGTTAGAGGCACGACCATATTTTGTTAGTTCTATTCCTTAGTTCTAACCATTGGAATTTTCAACTAGTGCAATGTCATCTTCAAAGCCTATGATCGAAGACCACATTCATTGAAATGTAAGAATATGCCTAGACATTTAAAAGAATATAAAAGAGCATTAGGATGGTCAATTACAAACATAAAATGGCTTAGGAAGTTCAAGGTGAAAAGGCAATGTTTCAAACATTTTTGGGGAGGTGAATTTAGTCGTCACAGGTCATAAAGCAGTTTAACCTACCTAAAATAACATGCATTGAAGATAGTTAAGCCAAGGACTATAAATTAAGCGCTTTTTGAGAGGTAATCAAAGTTTTCAAATCTTTTTTCTGTTGGTATTGCATTTTATTTTTTGTTAGGGTTATTTTTATTAATCTTGTTCTATTTCATTTTTGTTACAGCCTTTCTCCAACTTTAACAAGCATAATGAGTTCGAAGAGGATGATTAGAGCTTATCTAGTGCTTCTTTCATCAAAAGGGGAGTTTATAGCTATTTCTCTTTTTATTTATAAACATTAAGAATAAAATTTGTTTTAAGTTTACGGGTGAGCATTTTATTTTTTTGTTTTTATGTTGCTAGTGTTGAATTAGTATAAGCTTTTAGCATAATTTTTTAAAGTGTTTTTTTTTGTTTTCCTTCTTATAATTAAAATTTAAGAAGCAAGCATGTTTCAGTGTCTAGGTTGTCAAAAATTGAGATGTTTTTTCTTATTATGATGAGATCTTTATCCAATGATGATAACTTATTTATTAATCTATCTTGATTCTTAGGAAAACATAAGCATCATTTGAATTTGTGTAAGATTCTTTTGTCAATCTCATTGTTAGAATATGATTTAAAAATTTTAGGCACTTGATCTCTTGCTTAGATCTGCATGCTTATTTGGAGACTGATTATGTTGATGTGAATTACAATAATGTCTCAAAGCCTAGAATTTGTTTGATTCTCTCTTGAAGTGAAATCCTAAATAATACTAAGTTAAGGAGATGATTTAGGTCATCTTTGGATTGTTTGAGCCTTTCTAAGCATACCTATATGTGCATATCTGGTGTCCACCTTTTTGAGCCTTATTCATATACAATTTTTTATTTACATATTATTTAACTAGCCTAATAAGAAAAACTATGATCAAGCTCACTAAATAGGCATATGCATAAAAATGCTCCAAGTAATATTCAAGCATGTTTAAATTAGCTTGTATTGGTGATATTAAAAATATAAAAAGAAAAAAGTTTCTGTAAATAAATAAAATAGCAAGAAAAAAGTGTCATGAAAAGGGGTATATGCTTTAAAAGTTTTGTGAATGGCTCTTCAAAAAATCAGGAGTAATAAAAAAATGTCTATAGGTGACTTAAACCAAAATATATCTTTTATCCTACCCTTACTCAAGCCTTTAATTACAAGCTTACTAATTCCTACATGATCCTTGATGAAGTGATAGTCTACATTAGTGGAAAAAGAGACTGAAAGCAAGCATATGGGTTTGTAGTTTGCATTGGCATAAACTTATTTGGATTCTATGCAATAATTTGTAAAGAGATCATACAACATTGAAAATTGATTCGAAGCATGAAGTTAATGATTGAAATAAAGCATAACTTTAGATTATGTTTATTTCAACCTTGAATTGGGATTTTGAGATGACTTCTGAGAAAATTTAAGGTAATCATCATGTGAATACTTCATCTTAAATAGTGTTTCATCTCAATTTGTGTTTCATTTCATTTTGTTTTATTTTGTTTTGTTTCTTTTCATGTAGTTTGTGTTTCCTTGTTTTGTTTGACTTAAGGACTAGCAAAATTTTAAATTTGGGGGGTATGACAACTCTATAAAAATAAAGTTATTTATTCTCATTATATTTATTAAAGTTAGCTAAGTCTTAGAGTTTTTATTTAGATTTTATTTATTTTTAGTTATTTTTAAATTAGTTTTATTTATTTTTATTTATATTTAAATTATATAGTTATTTAATATTGTTGTATTTTTGTGATCCAAAGCCTGAAGGAGTTCCAAGGTACAGTAACTTAATAAAGAGGCAAAGTGAACCTAACTTGACAACTTCTAAAATAAATTACCGAGATTACTTGCATGCCAAATTTCTTTTTTATAGTGTTTTGGGTATATATAAGACTTTTTAGATTAGCAATTTTTTCGGAGACTTAGGAACTTTAAAAACCTTAATGTTTTGAAAAAGAAAAAAGCCATCATAATATTCAAAAAGTAAGAGATAGATTTTGGAAAAACTTAAAGACCGAAAACCTAACAACCTTAGTTTTTTTCTTTTTTTTATTGTTTTTATCTTTTGTGTATTATTTATCATGGTGAAACTCATTGGTTTTATGTTTTCTTTATATTGTGGAGTAGATTAATTTTTCTATGGTTACAATGGAACTGAATATATAGTTTGTATTATTTTATTTTATTTTCTTTTCTTGATATAAGTAATATTTGGGTTATTTATTCAATTTTATTCTTAATGCTGCTAGTTGCTTGATCACTAATTAGACTGATTTGGTAACCTTAATAAACTTATAAAAGAGAATTTTGTGTGTTGAGACATTGATTGTATAACATATGCTTCATATTCATTTATTATGATAAATTGATCTACATGATAAATAGAAACATATGAGCATATCATATTTAACCAAATTAGAGTCTAAATTTAATGAGTTTGTCTTTAATTTAATTTATATAAGAGTATGGTAAATTGAATAAGAGAGATATTTTAGTAAGACCATTTAAAGATATTCATAAATAAATTATAACTTTAAGTTAATAACTTATTTCTTATTTTTTATTATTATTATTATTATTATTATTATTATTATATTCTTATTATTAGTTTTAATTTATAATTTATAATTGTTTATTTGAATAAGATTAAGTTATTTTAATTTTAGTATTTAACAAATTTGATATTAATTTTTTATGAGATCATACTCTATCACTATATCACTTGTTACAATATATGCACTTGTGTAGTTAAATCCAACAACACCAATCATATTTTATTAGAATTATGACATACAAAAGCACCAAACACCTCGTAGTAAATTTTTGTTATAATAATAGTATTATAATTTAATTATTAACATTATTTTTTAAAATAAATTCATTTATGTGATTCATTTTAAGCAATATGGTTTTGACAAAATTCCTTTTACATTACTAGATTTTGACACACCACAAAAGTGGGCGGATTTTTTTCTTTTAACTTTTTTTTTGAAAAATAATAGATTAAAACTTAAAAAATTAGTAGTTTTATTAAATAAATAAGTGGGATGTTATTTTTTCAAATAAGAAAATAAATAATTTTCTTAAATAAAAGAAATATTGGATAGCTAATTATTATTTCAAAGGAAAAAACGACATACACCTTAATTTTATATTTATTCTTAGAACTCTATTTGTTTTTCTTTTAACTTCTTAATAGAGTTGTATCATTTGACTTGTGATATAAATTCAGTTAAATATTTTATAATAATAGAGATAATATACCTATACTATTGATAAAGTCCTTAGCTAATTTGGTGTTACAAGTTAAGTGACACCGACTCGATTAAAAAATTTACAAAAAAAATCAAATAAAATTATTACAATAATTATAAATTAAGGGTATTTGCATTTTTTTCATTTGAAATAAAATTAAGCCTTAGTAAAAAAAGAAAACTACTCACTTTTTATTTGAAAAACTTAATTCACTCAGTTGGTTGATTCAGACATCCAATATTTAATAGGTTTGGAGTTTAAATCTTAACATCTATAACTCTTTCCCTATCCCTAGGTTATGGCTTCTTTTTTAGAAAAAAATTCCACTTTTTACTTTAAAAAGTTTTCAATTTTTGATTTAAAAAAATTACCAATCTTTTTAATTTATTTTTATTCCCAAAAATAAATTAAAAAAATTTCGTTCAATTTTGTGGATATGTAAAACTCTAGTCTATAATATTTATAAAAACACAAACGTAAAGAATATTTTGAGTTGGCGAAATTAGTCATAGTTTTGTTATATTTTTGAAATGCCATTTTCAATATTTTTATTTTAATAAAATTTATTTATTAATAATCATAATTTTAATTTCTTTAAAAGTATTTAGCTAAATATATCTATTCATGATAAATCAAAAAGAGTTAAATTTTACTATAAATAGTTTATTTTTGAAGTTTTAATTTTCCATAAACCAAAATAATTTATTTGATAAAAATAAAAAAGAGTTAAATTATATATTGACTTTTTTATTTTTATAAATTTTAATTTTACATTAAAATTAAAAATAATAAATTTATCAATATAAAAATTAAGTAAATTTTGCATGATACTGTACTTATTAATTATTTAAAATATACAATTAAATATTTTTAAAATACATAAAAAAAACTTGTACTCATATATATATATATATATATAATATATATATACTTGGAGTATGACTACGGATAAAAAAATATATAAAAAAATATAAAATAAAAAATAACATAATTTTAAAGCTGCGACAACGTTGAGGGGAATCCAACGGGTGAGTCGAAAGTTTTGGCATCACGGATTGCGACGACAGGCCCGTGAGACATTGCAGGCCGAAAATTAAGAGTGAAAAACCATCCCCTGAAGAGGGAAAAAGAAAAACAAAAGTTAAAAAAAAAAAAAAAAACTAAATAAATAAAAGAAAGGGCAAACAAGAAGAAAAATAAAATCCCATTGTATTTTTTAATGTGGAGTACGCCTATGGAATCCAAAGCCATCAACAGAGATTGGTGTGCATGCTCTTCTTCATACTTGATCTGTAAGTTATTTCGAATCTCTTGTTCCTTTTTTTTTTTTGGCTGTGTCAATTAAAATTTGAATCTTAGCTTTCTTAAGGCCGTCCAGGAAAATTTCTAGGGTTTTTGGTTGGAGCTCTGATCTTGTCACCCCTCGATTTGATTCACGAGGTTGAGAATTTTTCGGGGTTTTTTTTTTCTCTTTCATTTAATGACAAAATGTACCAATTTCATGGAATGTGTTTTCGAAATTAGGGGGATTCTTAAGAGGCAAAAAGAAAACTTTTTCCCTTCAGTGCTAAGAAACAAAAGGAAAGTGAAACGTGGGATTCAGATTTATAATTTCTTAGTGATTGAAGTTAGGGCTAGTGCGCAATGGCAGTTAAGAAATCAATTACTATGACCCTTAATTTTCAAGTTTTCTAACATTTGCAGTTTCGTTTTCATAGAATTGCAATTATATTTTGATCTTGATTTTTTTTTTATTATTGCGGAGTAGATTAGTACTACAAAATGAAAAATAAAAAGAAATCAAATTTACCTGGCAACAAAACAGGCCTGCTAAATGGTTAATCATGGTTCCCTCTTTTTTTTTTTTTTGTTTTAAGTAACTTTTCTTATATTTAAAAAATTTATAGAAAGGGAAAAAAATGTTTCATAAATTTATTATTAGTTAGCTTCTGTGAAGCTTTATTTAAATGTGAAAAGAGCATTCAAAGCTAACATTTTTTTCAGCTTCCTTTCTGATTTTAAATAAATGAAACATTTGTCTCTTTTGTTTGGATATTTTTAGGTTTGGTAGATTCTTGCTTCTAGTTCCTTTGTCTAGGTTTTATAGCAGTTCACAATGACAGAACCAAGCTCAATAGATGTGATTTTGAACTTTCTGAGGCGAAATCACTTTACAAGAGCTGAGGCAGCTTTGCGGAGTGAACTTGGTAACCACCCTGATTTGAATGAATTCCTTCAGAAACTTACCCTTGAAGAAAAGGACTCTGGCAAGGTACTAGAAGAAGAAAACGAAAAAAAAATTGTGGGCGAAAGTAATGGATCAGGTTTTCGAAACAGTAGTAAGGTTTCTAAGGAACTTATTGTCAAAGAGATAGGGTGCGCGGCTGGCAGAAATGTGTCTGAAAGCAAGTGGAGAAATGCTGCTTCTACTGGGGAGCCTAATAAACCTAAGGAAGCAAATGTGACTAATGATAAGAGTTTCACTTTGTCTAAAAGTTCAGAGGATACTTTACTCAATTTGCAGTCCTGGAACTTCAGCACTAGCAATGGTCCTGATATTTACAAAAATGATGGTTTTGTTAGTAACACTAGCTTTTCAGAGCCAGAGAAACCAGATCAGTCAAGATATCATACAGCTGAAGCTCCTGACACTGATAAAGCCAATATTAAATCTGGAGAAGAGATTGCCCTTTCTGGTGAAATGAAAGCTTCATGGCCTGGAAATACCGGCAAAGCTAATGTAAATTCCAAGTATGACAAGTCTCATACCAGTGAAACTAAGGAACTTGGTCAGCAATTTAAGACTGGTAGTGCATACTTGAAAGATAACTTTCCTGATAACTGCAGATGGTCTAGAACTGATGAATCCGCTAGTTCATCTTCAGAGATATGGAAAGATTGTTCTGCCAAGACTGTTTTTCCATTCCCTGCGGGGGATGTATCAATCAGTTATGATGCTGCTAGTGTTTCAGATAAGAGAGAAGGAAAGAAGAAAGCAGCTGCACTTGATGTTAGGACAGCAATTAAAGATGAAGTGGATGAGTTTGGAAGGGCTGTATTCATTGGGAATTCTCAAAAGCAAACTGATATGAATGGCTTGGCCTTCCTTTTTGCATCTGATAATCCAAAAGAAGAGTTACCTAGGCTGCCACCAGTTAAACTCAAGTCAGAGGAGAAGTCATTGAATGTTAATTGGGAGGAAAAGTATCAGAGTGATGGCTCAGGTGCAAAGCTCACTAGTGCTGACAATACCTTCCTTATAGGGTCCTATTTGGATGTTCCCATTGGGCAAGAAATAAATGCTTCAGGTTAGTTCACATAATGATATGTTTGTTTGATGATTTGTGCTTATGGATATATTAATTTTTTAATTAATGGCGCCAATTATTGGCTAGTGATTCAAACTTTCATTATTGTTCTACTTTTCCCTTTTCCGTACTTGATTTGCCATTTATTATACCTTCTGTGGAATGTGTGTGTGTGTGTGTTATTTGTCTCAACCTTACACGCACCCCTAATTTGTAAAAGTCTTTGTTAACTTGAAAAATGCAATCTAGCCATAGGTGGCAAAGCCTTATTGATTAGCTCTCATGATTTTTTTGTTTGGTAGACCTTATCCTCTAAGAGGGATTGATAATTTGTTTCCGTAAGTTCTAAACATTTTCCTATGAGGTTTCTCATTTTTCTGTTGGCAAGTACTTTTGTGGGTCCTTAAAAATCACTTTTAGAATCTGGGGAGGTAGGTTGAACTTTGCACAATGCGACACAAGCTGTAATAATAATAATAAAGGTTGGACAAAACCCCTTCTTAGCACATTTCTGTGAGACTCAAGTGGGAAAAAAACATTGTGCTTTTAGTTCACTTCAATTTATCATTGTTTCTTTTAGATTTTATATAAAATCTTACCAGGTGTACTTGATTGAAGTTAGACATAA
This sequence comes from Adansonia rubrostipa, assembly GCA_038381775.1. NCBI lineage: Eukaryota > Viridiplantae > Streptophyta > Magnoliopsida > Malvales > Malvaceae > Adansonia > Adansonia rubrostipa. The sequence continues at coordinate 310,294 of JBBYHM010000005.1, read as the reverse complement.
CTGAAGAATTATAAAGAAAAGAAATGTATAGCATGACGACAACTTACTCTCATAATGCAAATATGTAAAATATATTAAAATAACATGGTGAAGTGTTTTAATTTGCATTTGATAATAGCTTAAAAGGAGCTGTGTAATTAAGTTACTAAGATTCTTCGCTTTGAAAGGCAAACTAAAATTTTATGTCAAGTGGTCTTGGTAGCATCTAGAGTAAAATATACAGTGTATGACAGTGGGTTAATCTTTTTCCTTGCTATTTTATGCACATTCCTCATTGAAAACTTCTAACTTGAATCTTGAATCTTTTGAAAATGATAAAAAATTTTTATAGTTAAGTGCCGTACAACAATCAGGGAACAGTAACTTTGCAAAGCGTAATTTGTCGTTAGAGAATGGCAGAGGTAATTGAATTATTGGGTCAGCTACGGTTGTAATATGGGAGGCTTGAGATTGTAGCTTATTACAAAATTTTAGTTTTAGGAATTATTGGTCCTGCTACGAGCTGGGTACTTCGAAATTCTGATCTGAATAGTAACTCAATGTTGCAATTTATGGCTAATTGATATTATGTCCATGTGGCAAAGGGGTGGCTTCAACTTTTCAGCTTCGGGTTGTTAGGATCAGGGTTAGTTTCAGTCTGTTCTAGATTTTATGCCATGGTTTCAACATGATTTTTGCATTTTGGTTATCTTGGGTTTGGATTTTTGACTGTTTTGGCCAACTCAGATCCGGTTATGGTCTGGGTGTTTTCAGGTTTGGGTTTAATTTGTCACCTCTAATTGATTTCCGAGAAGATTTCCTATTATAGTTCAAAGCAGATTGTAGGTTTCAAATTACTGCTAAACTTGTCAAGGGAAGGGAATAATAAAAACTTATGCCTCTCTTGTGATATCTTAGGTTTTGCACCTAGTGTTATTAAGTTACTTAACATGATCCTTGATGTAAGTGCAGTACTTTTTAAATGTTTCTCAAAATTTTTTTGATTCATTGAAAGAATCCTTTTTAGTTTTTAATTATTTAATCAGAAGGGAACTTATTGGGGGACGGGGATAGGAATGCAGGGATGCCTAACCACATTGGCCAGAAACCACTAGGCTGAAGAGTTGTGGCTATTAATTTAATGGAGTAATGAATATATACAGGCTCCCAATGATCTTGGTCCAAAAATATCTTGATACATGAGAAGAAAAGGGTAAAAGTTGGCTGATAAATAACTCTTGGTCTTGGTCCTAAACCAATAGTCCAGTTAACCAATGGAAGATCTAAAATAGACTTATCTCTCAAGATGTAGCTATAACGAGCAATTTTGAAAATTTAAGGATACCTGTGTAGTTAAAATGTAAAATAGAAATAACGTAAAACCTTAAAAACGTGAAAAGTAAATTTTGATATTATCTGTATTAACTTATGTAGGGTCCTAGTCAGCCTAACAACTAATAAATGGTTATAACTCTAATTTTTCTTGATATTTAACTGGTGGCCTGCATTATGTGTATAGTCAAGCCAACCTGAGTTGATATAGTGCTAGGCTTGAGCTCGGCTTGGTTGAAAAACTCGAGGCTTGAGCTTTAGTTTTTTGTACTTGTGCTTGACTTATTTGAGCTTGGTGAATTAGGCTTGATTATAATCAACTTAGTTAAGAAGCTTGAAACTCATTTGAGACCTGCCTCTGTGTAACTCGCAAATATTATACTTTTTTCAGTAATATAAAATATTAGAAAATATTAAAAATTCAAAGGCTTGATAAGGCTGGCAATCCTCTTGAGCTCAGCATTGAAAGCTCAATCTCAGCTTGACAATTGAATGAGTTGAGCTTGAGTATTCATCAAGTGTAGCCTGGGTAGCTGACGAGTAGCTTGACTGGATACCTTTTAAGATGCTTAAATTAATAACCACCCATTGTTTTTTGAGGTTTTGTGATGTTATTCATCTACTGATCCCTTGTTTTAAAATTTCATGGTAATGATATTGTCTTCAAACTTATGTCAATTAGATTCTGTTTATTAGATTCACATATTAACTCTGAGTGTCAAAATGGATATCATCCATCTTCCTACATGTCACAAATGGCGTTTGAAATGCATTTAAGCATCTGTGACTGCAAAAAAAAAAAAAAAAAGAAGTTTTTTTTTTCCCAGGTGGTCATTTTATAACACTAATCATGAGAAATGCATTTATGTCCACCAGCTTTGTACTGACAATGGTTCAAGTGATTATCTCCTCTCCAAATTCTATATGTTGCATGCTTAAGCTTTTGCTAGATCTTTATGTTCATATAAAGGATTCAACTTGTGGCACTCTCTGGTTCCCTAGGTTAGGATGCTAAGCTGTCTTTATCTGGACCTGAATCTATTAAGTTCAAAACTATCAATGATCCTTCTGTTTATTTATTATTGGATAAGTTTTTTTTTTTTTTTTTTTTTTAATATAATTTTTATGTATAGCTCTGCTGAGTAAAGCTTGAATCTTATTTGTGATGATCCAGTTTGGAAAAGGAATGCTGGAGGTAGTTGGCTTTCTGTGAGTCAGGGCATTTCAGAGGATGCATCTGATCTGGTTTCTGGTTTTGCTACTATTGGTGATGGATTAAGTGAATCTGTTGATTACCCAAATGAGTATTGGGACTCTGACGAATATGATGACGATGATGATGTTGGATACATGAGGCAACCTATCGAGGATGAAGCGTGGTTTCTGGCTCATGAAATTGATTATCCTAGTGACAACGAAAAGGGAACTGGCCATGGTAGTGTTCCGGATCCGCAAGAAAGAGTTCAAACCAAGGATGAAGATGATCAATCATTTGCTGAGGAGGATTCTTACTTCTTAGGTGAACAAATATTCCAGGCAAAGAATGTTGAACCTGTTGCAGCTTCAGATGATCCTGTAGAGCTGTCTGTAACTGAAATGTATGGCAGGACTCGTCAGAATAATTTAATTGCCCAATATGATGGGCAATTAATGTATGAAGAGGAGCTTAATTTGATGCATGTTGAACCTGTTTGGCAGGGATTTGTCACACAGAGAAATGAAGTTATCATGCTAGGGGATAAAAAAGTTCTCAATGAGTGTGGCAGATCTCGGCTGGATGATATTTGTATAGATGATGATCAACATGGTTCAGTTAGGTCTATTGGTGTGGGAATCAACAGTGATGCTGCTGATTTTGGCAGTGAAGTACGTGAAAGTTTAGTTGGAGGTAGTAGTGAAGGGCATTTAGAATATTTTCATGATCGTGATGTTGCGATTGAAGGGTCCAGACAAAGTCATCATGAGACAGACCGGAAATATATCGATAAATTAGTAAGGGATAAAAGGAAAACTGGAAAAAATGATTCCAGTCTTGCTGATCGGGGATTTTCTTTTCCTCCACCACTTAGGGATAGTCAGTTGGTGCAGGCAGGCTCTGGTAAGTGTCTAAGGTCAAGTAAATGCAATGCTGCTGGCGATGAACATGATGACTGCTTGAGTGCTTTGATGGGTTCTGATGATATGCTTGCTCCATGGAGACGCAAGAGCAGTGATTCTTCAACCGCCAAAAGTTCTAGGGATGAAAATAATGCCAATGATGTAAGATCAGAAAATTCTAGTCCTTCAACCTTCCCTAATTATGGTTATGGTGAACAAGAGCAGACCAAAAAAGAAGAGGATAAGAAAATTAGTGGTGTGAGGGAAGAGTATCCTGGGGCATCACTTGAGGATGAAGAGGTTGCGGCTGTCCAAGAGCAAGTGAGACAAATTAAAGAACAGGAGGAGGAATTTGAAACCTTCAACCTCAAGATTGTGCACAGGAAAAACAGGCACGTTTTATCTTAGAAAACAAATCGTAGTTGTCATATATCTTCTGTTCATTCACTGGTGCTAACAATTTTCAAAATTGCACTGATACGTAAAGGTTTGCTGTACCTTCTCTCTCCCTTTTCTTGTGAGATATCAAGTTCTTGAACCTCTCTAGGGGTAATCTTCATGATCTCTGGTTGAGGTTGAGAGGTGAAGCTGGTTGCAAGCTTTCTCTTCTAATTCTCTGGCTGAAATGACTTTGAAGGTTAATATGTTTTATTGTAATGGTTCATGTCAAGCAGAAGGGAAATAGGGCTTCATTTAACTATTCGATGATTGGTTCTCATTGTTGACTAACTTTCCTTTAGCAAGTATTTAGCCAAGCTCATGAATGTGTTTTTAACTTAAGTATTTCTTTAGTATAATTTATACTGAATGGTTCACCTTGCTATCAGCTATAGAGCTCTTGCTAGCAGATTTGCTTACATAAGTCCTCTTTTTCTTCTCAGGACTGGATTTGAGGAGGACAAGAATTTCCATGTTGTTTTGAATTCTGTTATAGCTGGGCGCTATCATGTTACTGAGTATCTTGGTTCGGCTGCTTTTAGTAAAGCTGTACAAGCACATGATCTGCATTCAGGCATGGATGTCTGTGTGAAAATTATAAAGAACAACAAGGATTTTTTTGATCAAAGCCTTGATGAGATTAAGCTTCTCAAGTATGTTAATAAACATGATCCAGCAGATAAGCATCACATTCTCCGATTGTATGATTACTTTTACTACCGAGTAAGTGAATGCAGGACATGAACTCTCTTTTTCCTTGTTCGTGCTTGTGAATGTTCCTACTACTTTGTTTTCACTTTATTAAATGATATTGGGCATTTTTATTCACAATTTCATTTATTTTATATTCTTACTGTTGATTAGAATTTGCTAGTTCCTAGGATTTTGTTCTCTAGTTCTAAATCTTGCTTGTTTGTATTGGATACATACATTTATTAGGGACTTTTTTTTTGAATATGTCTGCCTTCTAAAGGCAAATGGTTTTATCTGTTGAAGTTCAAGATGGCATGTTCATCATAAATGCTTTTCTTTGCTGGTGAAATTAGAAGTTTATTTGTTGGTCAATGCATATTGTGTTGTGTACATGAACGACAATGAATTTGGAATTGAGTTGCAGCTGACTCTTCTTTATGTTCCAGGAGCATTTGCTAATAGTCTGTGAACTTCTCAAGGCAAACTTATATGAGTTTCATAAATTTAATAGGGAATCAGGTGGAGAGGTTTACTTCACAATGCCAAGATTGCAGGTTTGTGGAAAGCTGTTCTTCAGAAGAGCATCTAAATTATTTCTCACTATTATCCTAATCTTCTCTTAAATTCTTCTGTGCAGTCAATTACCATTCAATGTTTGGAGGCTCTCCAATTTTTGCATGGCCTTGGCCTAATACATTGTGATCTGAAGCCAGAAAATATATTAGTAAAAAGCTATAGTAGGTGTGAGGTGAAGGTCATTGATCTTGGGAGCAGTTGTTTTGAAACAGATCATTTGTGCTCCTATGTTCAATCCAGGTCTTATCGTGCACCAGAGGTTATCCTAAGACTTCCATATGATAACAAGATAGATGTTTGGTCACTTGGATGCATCTTGGCTGAACTCTGTACTGGCAACGTAAGTATTGGCCTTCTTTGGACATTAATTATTTAAATAATGTATGGCTATGTTATGTCAAAGGTTTTCTTAAACTCGTAACTTTTTTAAATGTTTTCCTTTACCTTTTTCTTTGCAGAAAAAGTATTATAACAAATTAGAAAAAAAAAAAAAAGGAAATGTCATGGATTTGAACAAATCATTAAATCTAATTGAAAGAACTTCTACAGAACATTGATTTGGTTTTGAACTTACTCGTTGCTGAACTTGAAAGAAAAAAGATCTTTTACGTTTTATGACCTATTTGTAATTTCGTTCAGTGATGTCCTCATCCATAGAAGCTGAATGGATTAAAATTTTGGGACTCTGTCCAATTAGTAAGTCTCTGGTTCAAAATATCAGGAAAACTAGTTGATTGAATTGTTAAAGTGACTGCATATAGGTCTCCTGACATAAGTTGGCTTAAACATGACCAAAAGAAAACGTTCCTTGTTGGTATGGTACAAGATTTAGATCTCCATGCGTTTGTTCTGTTGTTATAGGTTAGCTTGTTTTACTACTGACAAAAATTAATGATTGATGTTACTGAAAAACTTATTCTTTCACTGTACCTCTTTCCTTTACTATATTTTTGGATAATTTTCTTGGAGAAAAACTCTGTAGCCTCAAATGCAGCATATAGTTATCATTTCTAATTTACCAATTTTATTGGGACTCCTGTCTTATTAATTTTTGGTACAATTTGGTTTTAATATGATGGTGTAGGTCCTCTTCCAAAATGATTCACCCGCAACATTACTTGCGAGGGTAATTGGAATCATAGGTCCCATTGAACAAGACATGCTTGCCAAAGGACGGGATACATACAAATATTTTACCAAGAATCACATGCTTTATGAACGTAATCAGGTCAATATTTTCTCATTATTTACTATGGTAGGAAAGTACTTGAAGTCCAACACTATTTTTTTTGCAGTGTTTTACCAGTTCTGCTCCACACCCTCTCTCCTTATATAACTTGAATCCTGTTTTCATGTTTATGAATTTGGGTTTGAACTAATGCAAACATATTTATAAATATATAATTCAGGAGACCAACAGATTAGAGTATCTCATACCCAAGAAGACATCCTTGAGGCATCGCTTGCCCATGGCAGACCAGGGTTTCATTGATTTTGTTGCTCATTTGCTTGAAGTAAACCCTAAGAAGCGCCCTTCTGCTGCCCAGGCTCTGAAGCACCCATGGCTATCATACCCTTATGAACCCATATCAGCTTGAGTGCTTTGAAGATTTGTTCGATGAGACTTGCAGCAATTGCTACATTTTCAGCTCTTATTGACTGGGGAAGAAGCTTGTATTTTATAACTGACTGGAATTGGTGTTTATCCATTTGAAGGATATCCAAAGAGTTTTCCCCTCCTTCACATGCCTGCAAAATGCATTCAAAGGTGTGTTTGGTTTTATATATATATATATATATATATATAAAATATAAATATAATATATATATTCCTTCCCCCTACCAAATCATGAATGATGTAATTTTTGTAACAGTGTATCCTTATTGTTTCCTTCATCACTTAATTTAATTTTGTGGACGGGGAATCTAATCTTGTTGTACATGATTTTTGATAATTCTTTTAGGTTATTCAGTAGTAATAGCTCGTGAAATAGTCGGTAACAAAATTTTGGTATTGGCTGCACTGTGTCGAAGTCTGGAGCAAGGCTGCTGCTACTATCTTTTTAACTCGTTGATTTGATAAGTGCATTTTCCATCAATCAATTGCAAGATCAAGGCCTTTTTAGCCTTTAAACATTCCGATATTTTACGGAGAGAAATTTGATGCTTCTTTTGCCTTTTTTTTTTGGGAAAGCCTTTCTGCCATTTGTTTATTAAGCAAAAAGCAAAATGGTTGGTCAAGTTCAAACGTATATATGTATTTTTTTATTAGTTAAAAATTGAATAGAATGGTTATGGGTGTTTTTAGGCCAAGGGAGCAACTTTGTGGAATACTTACTGTGTTGTAATCGTGGATATCTTTTTAGTAAATGACTATTTTTAGGAAGTCAAAAGTAAATTGCAAAATTAATGATAAAATGAACTTTAAAAATTTTCCCTTCACATGATGTGTTTGATAGGAAGTGTAATGCATTAAATAAAAAAGAAAATTTATAAATTTTTTCTTTTATTCTCTTCGATTTTTTAATTTATATTTATTGTATGACGTTACGTGTAGAAGTAAATATTACAATCATAATAACAAAATCGTTGGTATATATTAAATCATGAAGTACATGGTAATTCAGGAAATAGATATGAATAAATACACAAACATAAGGTTTAAAAATTGATATATAATTGGATAAATTTAAAGATAAACGGGGGGATCAAATTAACAAATTGGGAGAATTTGTAAGCCTCTATATTTCCCCTAACTGGATTAGCATGCAAAGGAATAGTGAGACAGCCCGAAGAAAATGAAGCAGCGGCTTGTTATTAAATGCTTTTCTTCCACGACCTCCTGTAGTTGGCATCTCAATTTGGAATGGGTGAATATGATGTGTTGCTAGATATTACTTTTAATTTATGAATGTGATTAATGAGATTAATTATATTAATTGTAAACATGTTAAGAATTTAATGGATCACACACAACATGATAGATTAATTGGATTAAAAGTAGGATTTAATTAAATATAATTTCATTAAATAAAAGATATATCTTATGGATGACTTAATTGAAGTAGTTCAATCAATAAAAGTAGGATTTAATTAAGTCTTACTTAATTAAATAAAAGATATATTATGGATGACTTAATGGAAGTAGTTCAATGAATATTATGACATAAATTAGATTTGTGAAATCTAATAAAGATGACTTAATAAGGCGAGAAAGATAATTATGACTTATTAGGACTGTCTAACAGTAGGACAATATCTAATAGTAGACACGTTATTAGAGTTGTCTTTATGAAGGCCATTTTTGTTTTGGGTTACTAAGATAATTATTCTTGTAAATTAAATAATTATCAATGATTATTTAATTAAATTTATGTGAAGTAAATTGTTCTACTTAAGCAAGAAATTAATTAGAAATTAATTATCTTTCATTAAATTTAAGGTAAGGCTAAAACCCTGCTAGTTGATCTAATAGTCCTTGTTTCCATCAAAGCCCAGTTAATCCTAAATATGGTTTGGCATAAATGATTCAGAGCCCTGTAAATGTGGTAATAAGCCAAGATACTAGTTAGTGAAGAGCTTGGTAGATTAAGGAAAATAGTTTCACCTATTTCAATAATTAACACCAATTTGGGCCAACCTCGGGTTAAGTGGATCTTGATCCAATCTTTAATGGCTTGACATAATTTACAATGTATAAATACATTGTTAATGTCAGCTCAAGGTAAAGATTGAACTAAGAGGGGTTGAATTGGTTCTATAAAAAATTAATCACAAATTTATCTTTTACAAAAATTTGAAATAAATTGAAAGTAAAAAGGAGTTAAGGATAAGAGAAACAAACAATCGATTTATAGTGGTTCAGTCTTTGAACTCGGAACCTACGTCCTCTCTTCTTGGCACTTCATTGCTTAAGTGATTCCCATAATTCACTAATGAACTTGTTACCTTTAAGGCTAAGGTATAACCTTACAACTCTATCTTTTTAAGTCTTAGATAGAAACTTTCAATCCCCTTAAGAATTCCACCCTAAATTCTTAAGTATTTTCACTCACTTTCACACAACCCTTTTTGTGATATGAATAAAGTGTTTGTAAACAATTTGAACCTCTAGTAGATTGTTATTTGCTGGAATTTAAGTACCATGTGGATGGGATACAAATAAACTTGAAAGAGTATAAATTTGATACAAGAAGAATGAAAAATTTGAAGACTTTGAGCTTTTATTGTTTAATGCTTAATTGATCTTTTGTATCTCTAGCTTCTTCAGCTGTTAGGAACCTTTACTTATAGCTTGGAATTAATTTATAGACATTGGGCATTAAATAAGGTGGTTGGAGAGCCGTTGTAGCCTTCACAAATGCTTGTTTCCGTTCAGATCCACGATGTTGTATCAATACAATACCAATAGTATCAATACAAAAATTAAAAATGTGACCATTACAGCCTGTTTTATTGGTACATAAAGTTGAATAGCGATACAGACATACTTGTATCGATACTTTTGAGGTTTCAGCCAAACTTTAGCTATTTCTAAGCAATGTATCGATACATATAGGGTGAGTATCTATACCCACTGCACTGTATTGATACATGCTAATTTGTATTGATACAATTAAGAGTTTTAAGCATAGTATCGATACATTTATGCATTGTGTCGATACATCCCTTTAAAATCCTTTGTAAAATGATATTTCTTAGCTTAAAATTGACTCAAACATATCTAAAAAATATTCTAAGTATAAATGTGCATTTTGGAACATATATTTTTGCGAAAATAGGAACTTATTATTTTTCAAAATATTTTTCAATTTAACACAAGTACTAAGTTGGAAACAATTGAGTACAAATTAATTTAGCTTATGTTATTGTTATATCAAAATCGAAATTAATTCAAAGCTAACATTCTCCCCATTTTTGATATATAATAAAACTTAAGATAAATTTGTTTGTTAATGACTCCCCTTAAATTTTTGAGATTTGCAATGAAAAACTCCCCTTCAATAAAAGCAATGGTTTTGAAAAGTTTTAATTGAGAAAATAAAGTCCTCTAAAGCTACAACATTTTAAATCTATAATATTGACCATGATTTTCATATCTCAAGCTATAGCATGTAAAGGTGTTCAATATCAACATGTTATTGGGTTCTAACACGATAATATCATCATCATCATCATATTAGTAAATGCAAGACATATTTGGCAATGCAAGATATATTTGGAAAATTTATAACATTTCTCCCTTTTTTTGTTATATCAAAACACGAGAAAGATCAATACAAAGCAATGGAGAAAATGCAATCATAGTATGCATAAGCCAAGATGATTCATTGAGAATAAGCGTTAAATATTTTCAATACAATAAACAAAAGATGTCCAACGGGATGGAAAGAGTTTCAGAACCATAAAATCCTAAAAAATTAAGAGTGATCCTAAAATGAGCCTAATATAACTAATTATCATTGGCCAGAGATCTTTGACGGGTGGAGAAGTAGACAGATAAGCATGTGGAAGGCTATCGAGAAGCTATGGAAGCTATGGAATTACTTGATTAACACCCGATGACTATGCTTGAGACTAGAAAGGTAAGCATCGCTAGAATCAAAGCGGTGAACCAAAGAGTCAAAAGCGTCGCTCCCATGTGTCAAGATGTCCCATGATGGAATCGTACATATGTTGGAGGTCCACAGGCAGGGATGATGAGGTGTCAGGAGTCGGGGGTGAAGGAGGCGCATCATGCTCCATATCATCACCATCATGATCAACGGGAGCAAGAAGCATCCAGTTGCGCAAGTAATGGGGGTGGTTGTCAACAAGCCTTAGAAATGAAATTGGCATAATGAATGTCATACCCAGCGAGCCCCATGGATTTTCATCAAATATACCGATAGGGAAATACCATAATCCTAGGGTCGTAAAAAAAATCAAGACCTTGAGTGTCGAGGTAGTAGCTCAAGGCCATGCCATATAGAAGGCTGTGACAACCATGAACATAAAGGACAAGGATCGCAAAGATAAAATGTGCAAGGTTTGGATGATTTCCAGTTTGAATCATATGGAGCCACCAATAGTCAAAATTGCTAATCGAGGTGTGTTAGGTGCCGTAGGGATGGAGCACATGGCAAATGATAAGATAAAGTAGGCGATTAATGGGAGAAAAGAGGGTGGCTTTGTTATTTGGGGTATGCAATGTAGCAGGTGTCGAACTTTCATCAATTATGCCTTCACTCAGGAAACCAAAGTTAATTGCAATGGAAACAAGGTTGACTATGAAATCATGTCCTAAAAGATAAGATCAAATATCAATGACATGCTATGATCATCAATTACAAGTGAGGCATTGCTAAAGAATGCACGAATAAGACTCTCATGAACTAGAACATTGAAAGAAAAAAATTTGGTCCATGTGAAGGCATCAAAAGTTTGAAGGCAGGGATAAGCAATGGATTGAAGGATAGGGAAATCGATAACTCGACATTGTTGGAGAGGCATATGGGCATAGATGGTAGTGAATTGCTCATGAGCCCATGCATCTCAGAAACATGAGTCAAAGAAGGATTAATTTTGGGTCGAAGGTGGTTAACAAGTAGAAAAATGGAAGAACGGGTGATAGGACCTTGATGATGGGTAGTTTATTTGGTTTTAGGCATGGTAGTGTGTTAAGGTGGTTAGGGAATTTTATTAAGCAGGTGGTGATAGGGTAGAATTGGATTATGGTGTGGATAAACCATGGATAGGAGAGATATTGGTGAAATGATTGGAGTGATTTGAAAGGAATCGGATAAAGTGGGAATGGGTTTAAAGAAGGTTATACGAGGGTCATGTAGGTAGCCTAAGGGAGTAGCACGAGTAGATGAAACTAGGAGCAAGGGAGGTGCTAAAGAAAAGTTGTTTGAGGAATATGGTTGAACAAGTGCTAAGCAGAAGGTTTTGGTGGCAATGTGGTATATTTTTGGAGTAATTTTGAAATTATCACAATAAGCAAGGTTAGGAAGACTTGTGAATGAAAAAACATTTAAGAATTTGGAAAACATTTAGACAAATTTTAAGGGTTTTAAAGAGGAAATGGTTAAGGTTTGAGTGAAGAGAATTATCAAATGTTTGTGATTTTGGGCGCTATTGAATTGAATTTTTGAATGGAAATGATGAATTTAACGAAATAAAACTATTTTGAATCAAGGATTGTAGGAAAATATGAAGATTAGATGACAAGTGATGATTGATGATTCAGTGGGTTAAGGGAAACTAAGTGAACAATGGCTGAGGCTCTATGCCTAAATTGACAGTTTGTATCAACACAAACTAGGCATATCGATACACTGTATTGATTCTCAGAGTTAAGTATCGATAAAAAGAACATTCTGGGTTTGTGTATCGATACAATGAACTGGGTCTCCAGACTTAAGATAATTTTGGGCTATATCAATGCAAGGTGGAAAGTATCGAGCATAGAGTTAGGTATCAATACAAGGAACAATTTTGGGTTTTGCATCAGTGCTTTGAACTTGGTCTTAAGATTGAGAATAAATTTGTGGCTAGTATTGATACATATAGTTTAGTATTAGTCCATTCTATTAATAAGGTATCAATTCAAGCATACTTTGACCCAATTGCTCATTGGAAAACATTTGAAAATACAACTTCAAACAGAACTTTGATATCAAAATCATTTTGCATGAACAACAAATCAAAATTTAACCATAAATCAAAATCAAAATTTAAACAGAACTTCAAACAGAACAATTTTGTGTTTTGTATCAATGCTTCAAACTTGGTCTTGAGATTGAGAATAACTTTGTGGTTGGTATCGATACATATAGTTTATTATTAGTCATTTTTATTAATATGGTATCAATTCAAGCATATTTTGACCCAATTGCTCATTGGAAAACATTTGAAAATACAACTTCAAATAGAACTTTGATATCAAAATCATTTTGCATGAACAACAAATCAAAATTTAACCATAAATCAAAATCATTTAATCATCAAGAGGCATAAAAGAACACATTATTTATAAACAAAGAGGCATATAAGGCTAGCTTTTCTAATCAAGTAAGGTAAACATAGTTTAAACTAT
>JBBYHM010000005.1:251109-263632 GCA_038381775.1 Adansonia rubrostipa | reverse complement strand
TAAATTCAAATCGAATTGGATTTGGTGGATTATTTAGAACAAGTTGGATTTCATCAATCCTAAATAAGTTATTCAAGTGACAATCCTAAAGGAGCCAAAAAAAAAAAAAATGAAATAGGACAGTTAGATAGATTAGGTCTTAAAAACTTCTTTGAGTGAATATCAAAACAAAAAATAAGACATAATCAACTGCTGCTCCCTGATGGGATGTTTGTACTAGATACTAAGTCTCTTACTCATGCTAGACTTTTATTCCTACGAGGTCTACTATTAGATCTCGCATAAAAGTTACGTAACTTAAAAGCTTAAGACTTTTCCTAAAGTAATAATAGAATTATTTAAATATAAAACTTTATCCTAAAGCAGTAATCTAAAAGAAATAGAACTTTTATCTTGATGCTCTTGCATCAAATACCTCAAATTTTGATTTTTGATATCATACAAATAAAATTTTTTAAAAATAAGTAATTTATATAAAAATGAAAAATTGAGTTAAAACTCATTCACCGGTTTAGGATTGTTGTATATAAAAATAACAATTTGCTTGAGGGAAAATAATTTTAATGCTTTTGGATTGATTGATATTAAAGTTTCAATTTTGTTGCATTGATTATTCTAATGATTCACCATTATATGGTTAGGACTTACGACTTACAAAGTTAACTATAGCTCCAAAAGTTAGATGTGAAGTTAATTAGTTTGTTGAATTGAAACTTAATAAAGTAAAAAATAAGAAATATTTGAAGTTGGATATATATATATATATATATATATATATATATTTCTTTTACTTTCATATCTGCAACAAAGAAAATTATCCTATTATTTAATTTTTTTTAAATCAATTTAATTATAATTATAATTATAATAATATATGTTCAAATAATAGTAATTGTAGAAATTTGGAATGGAGAAAAAGTAAAAATGTGGAATAGATAAATTCCTCTCAATTTTTTGCATATTATTATTTGAAAGGCGAGCACTTATATAGAGAAACTTGACAATAATTCTGTCAATGATTCTCCAAGATTATCCAAAATTAACTATCCCTTTAATTAGGGGATAAATCATAGAATTAAAAATTAATCCCTTAATTTAAGGGATAAATCACAAAAAAAAAAAAAAAACTAGAGAGATCATTGGAAATAAATCCCTAGAAAATAGTAAAGTTTGTCAAACATTGTCAAAACCCCCTCACGTTGGGTTTCCAAGATTGAAAATGCCCAGCTTGTCAATTTTTCTTTCAAACATCTTCCTCCTAGAGTTTTTGTTAGTAAATCTACGAGTTGATCTCCTGTAAACATCTATAGGTTATGCCTGTAAACATCTATAGGTTATGCAAAGTATTCCATCCTTAATTTTTTCTTTGATGAAGTGTCTATCCACTTCCACATGGTTTGTCCGATCATGATGGACTGGATTGGAGGAATACTTATGGCTGCCTTATTATAGCTGTAAATCTTCAGAGCAAGAATTATTTTCATCTCCAATTCTTTGAGCAATAGTTTTAGCCATAGTATTTTGCAAATTCTGTGAGTCATAGCCCGAAATTCAGCCTCAGCCCTGCTCCAGGCCACGATAATTTGTTTCTTGCTTTGCCAAGTAACCAAATTGTACCATACAAATGTACAATATCCCGAAGTAGACCTCTTGTCTTCAATAGAACCTATCTAATCTGCATCAGTAAATCCCTCAATACTCCTGGACTCATTTCTGTTAAAAAATAGACCTTGACCAAGTGATCTTTTGAGGTACTTTAGGATTCAAAGTACTGCCTGAATGTGTTCTTCTCAGGATGCATGCGTGTATTGACTGATAACACTCATAGCGAAAGCAGTATCTGGTCTAGTTTGAGAAAAGATAAATAAGATTTCCAACTAATTGCTGGAATCTCCCAGTATCAACCAGAGTTCCATCCTTCTTGTTTCCAGTCTTTGCAATGAGGTCCATTTTGGCATGTCTATAGGTTTACAGCCTAGCATTCCTGTTTCCTTTAATAGATCCAAAACGTTTTCTTTGAGTGATTGAAATTCATTTCCTGTTTCTTGCAACCTCCATACCAAGAAAGTAGCATAAGGGTCCAAGATCTTTTATCTCGAACTCTATCGCTAGGCTAGTTTTCAATCTTGTCATCTCCTTTGCATCATTTCCTATCAAAATTATGTCATCCATATAGACAATGGGAATTTTACTCTTGCCATTTTTGTGTCAATAAAAGAGGTTATGGTCAATATTAGCTTGACTTTACCCTTGTTGTAAGACAGCCTTTGTGAACCTACCAAACCAAGCCCTTGGGGGATGCATTAAACCATAGAGTTTCTTTTTGAATGCGGGCCACCGCATTCTTCTTATCTTTGTCAAATTTCAGTGGAAGTCCATAGAGACTTCCTCTTCCTAGTCACCATTGAGGAAGGCATTTTTCACATCCAGTTGTTGTAGATCCCAATTCAAGTTCGTTGCGATTGATAAAAGTACTCGAACTGTATTGAGCTTGGCAAGTGGGGCAAAAGTCTTGTTGTAATCAATACCACATGTTTGAGTGAAGCCTTTTGCAACCAGCCTTGCTTTGTATCTCTCAATTATCCCATTAGATCGATACTTAATAGTAAATGGCCACTTACACCCAATCGAAACTATCCCTTCAGGTTTTGTGCAAGATTCCAAGTTTGATTCTGCTTAAGGGCTTTCATTGCCCCCTTTATTGCCTTTCTCTACTCAAGGATCCTAGAGCCTCGTGTATATTTTTAGGAACCTTCTCTTCAGACAGGTTAGTTATTAAAGCTTGGAGAGAAGGTGAAAAATGACTACAGGAAACATAATTGGATATGGGATGTTGAGTATAAGATGAATTTTTTTTCTTAATGTAATAGGACGGCCAAGATCACTGACCTCGGTGATGAATTCAGTTCTGATTCATGGTAAGGCTTCAGGTTCACAGCATTCTCTATTCTTTGTGAGGCATTTGCCGAGAATAAACACATAACTTAGGTTGTTGTCTGAAATCTCCCCTTTTTCTAGAGTTGTCAATTTTTATGGCAGGCTCTAGGGCATTTGTTGCTGGTGTGGGTTCATTTGTTGTTAGTGTGGATTCTTTTGTTTGCTTGGTTGACATAGGCGGATCAATGAGTTCTTCTGTTTGCTTAGCGGGAAGAAGTAAGATAGGACTTGGTGGTTCTTATGTTTGCTCAATTGGAGTGGGTACATCATCGAAAAGAGATAGGGTAAGGCTTGGTGTAGGTCTCAAAAAAGAACTTCACTCGTAATCTCCCTGTGAAGTGAATTTTTATTGTAAAAAGGGATGATTTAAAAAAAAGTGACATCCATAGTGACAAAGTATATGTGTTTTTCTGGGGGATAGCAATGATATCCCTTTTTAGTGGCTGGATACCCAAGGAAAATGCAAGGTAGAGCTTGAGGATGTAGTTTGCTTTGATTATGGTCATGGATATGAACAAAGGACTTACAACCAAGCACTTTGAGGGATAACAAACTTATTAACCTTGTTTGTGGGTAGTATTGAAGAAAGAACTAGTAAGGTACTTCGTAGTTGAGAACCTAGGTAGGAAGACACTTGATAAGATAGCGTGCAGTAAGTATGGAATCACCCCAAAAAGATTTAGGAACATTTTTAACAAGCATAATAGAGTGGGCTACTTGTAAGAGATGTTTTTTTTTTTTTTTTTTTCTTTCAGCCACTCCATTCTGTTGAGTTGTATTAACACAAGAGCTTCGATGAATAATACCATTTCCAAAAAATACCCCCTAGAATGGAATTATTCTCCCCCATTATCAATACATAAAATTTATATTTTTGCATTGTATTGATTGTTCACCATCAAGTGAACTTTGTTTGAAAGTTTGTTTTAGCCTTCCTTTTTTTCTTGTAGAAGATAAACACAGGTAGTTCATGTGTGATCATCAATAAATGTGAGAAACCATTTTTTTCTATTTACATTCGGTACCCATGAAGGACCCCATATATCACTATGAATTAATGCAAATGATTTAGATGATTTATATGGCTGAGAAGAAAAAACTGACAATTGGTATTTAGCAGTTTGACAATCATTACATTGAAAGACATCTTTATACTGAAAAAGTGGAGGACGCAATTGTTTGAGATATTGAAAGCTAGGATGACCTAAACATAGAGTAACATAACATTGATTGTTCTTTTCTGGATAAGGAGATAAATTTGCAATCGGCAGTCAAAGGTTGTTTTTTGGTGGAGATCCTTTCCTCAAAAGTAATAGAGACCACTGTGTTTCTTAGCACTGTCAATCCTCTTGCCCAAAGTCATATTTTGAAATGTACAATGGAATGTGAGAACTAGGCAGTACAATCTAGATCTCTGGGAATCTTACTAACTGATGGCAAATTGCATGATAACTTTGGAACATGGAGAGCGTCTTTGAGGGATATTTGAGGGCTAATAGTGATGGTAGCGATACCTACAATTGTTGCGAGTGAACCATTTGCAATCTTAATTTTCAGGTTCCTTGGACTACGTTTATAAGAACAAAGAAGGCTTGCACACCTTGTCATATGATCACTAGCCCAGAGTCTATCACCCAAGGTTGAATAATTTTGGATGTACCACTTAGAGCTGTTATGAAAGTACCTTTTTGGGCCAAAAGTGAAGTACCTGATGCTGGTTGTGACCGTTGAACTTAGGTGGTGGTTGTCATTGGGGTCTGTCGCAAGGGAGTAGAGGTTTCTAAGCTATCATTCCCTTTGGTGTCAATCATGGCTGTTTTCCAAGTAAACCATACCCTCACTTTGATACCATGTAGAAATTCGGAATAGTGTAAAAGTAAAAGTTTGGAATAGAGAAATTCCTCTCGATTTTCTGTAAATAATTACTTGAAAGGCAAACCCTTTTATAAAGAAACTTGAAAATAAATCTGTCAATGATTCTTCAAGATTACAAAAATTAACAATCCCTTAAATTAAGGGATAAATCATAGAATTAATAGCTAATCCCTTGATTTAAGGGTTAAATCACAAAAGTAAAACCTGGAGAGATAATAGGAAATAAATCCCTAGAAAATAGTAAACTTTGTCTACACTTTGTCAACATTGTCAAAAGTAAAAATATTCAAAAGTAGGAAAAAAAGGGGAAAGAAATTGAAGAATGAAAGAATGAGAGGAATCAATGCAAAGAAGAAATAAAAGAAGTTAACTAGGAATATTAGGAAAAAAAAGATATTACTGTAGATTATAATAATAAATTCTATAAATCTAAATACTCATAAATATAAAATTTTGCTGTCATTATGCAAAAAATAATATATGAAATTGATATCATGGATTTATTTTTTATTAAAATAATTTTTTTTTACTATTAGTCTGTATAAGAGATTTTTAAAAATTAAAATAATTTTATTTACTTGATCTAAAATGTTTTAGAATTTTTATTTACTTGATAAACAATTAAATTTATGATGTATCTATAAATTTTATTCAATATTGTAATCATATTATGATATTTATATTTATGTGAAAAGCGTTAATATATTAATTTCGAAGCTTAAAATTGTCAATTAATGTTTTTTTTTAATTAAAATTAATTGAAATCTACTTGAACACAAGTTGTGCATTGATTTATCGAGAGAACATTCTAACATCGTATTTATAACAATTATTTTATTTCTCAAACTAATTTTCAGAACTAACAAATTTAATTGTATTAAGTTTCATGTGTATTAAAATTTGCAATAAGTACAAAATATTTTAAAATAATATTGAAATTTTTTTTACAAATTTATAGTTTAGATGACAAAGGAACCCATAGTATAGTCTATTCTCATTTCTACTGAAGTATAACTGTAGAAATTGAGTTTAATTATAACAACAAAAAGAATTTGTTTTTTAACTCTTTTTTACTCAAGGTTAAGAAGGATAATATCTGAAGTTCATATACAAATTGGGAGTAAAGAAAATAGATTTTTAAAGATAATTTAAAGTTGTTAAATATTAGTAAACTAATATTTTCTGTTGTATTTATTATATTTAATTGAAGTAATATTTTACAAACTGAACTTATACTTAATTTAAGTTGGGTCATTTCTTGCCTATGTTGGTTTCGGTGAGGGTACTTTTAGGTCCCTGGGTTTGCGTCGTTGACTTTTCCTTATCAAATAAGATTGGGTCGAGTTTGGGCAAGTTTTGTGGATTGGGGTTAGCTTTGCCAATTCTATTTGGAAACCTATTATTTGAAGATTTATACTAAGAGAATATTTTGTTATATTGGAAAGCATAGCATCAAAAAATTTATACATTGGAAGCATATTGGTTTGTTGATTTATTTCTTCTTAAGTTATTTGAATATAGTTGTATTTCTACTAATTCATGTAAATTCATCAAAAATAAATAAATAAATAAATTTGTTTGCGTTAGATGCATATCATGTGATGATTTACGCTAATAGTATAAGTAAATGGGCCCTTTATCTTGGAAATTAACTTTTCATTACCTGCTCTTTATCACAATCAGGATTTTCTTAATTTAAATCTCAACTACTTTTCTCTTTTTGCCCCTAATTATTCCAAATATTACTAACCATAGCTAATTAATTAGTTATTGGGAAATTATATTTTCCCTATAACATTTTTCCTTCGCTAAAAGTAATAGTTTACCTTTTGTACTTGTATATTTATCTTACTAATTTCTGCAAATGGTGCTGCTGCTTCTTATTTATTATGCTGATTGCTGGAAGCTCTTGTGATTTGGATGCAGGGTAAAAAGTGCATAGTCATGGATTGGCCTTCAACTAAAGTGCTTGTAGTCTTAAGAAGCGTGACTGATGTTATCTACCTGCTTAACATGCTTCTTCAGGTATACGTCTTCTTTTCCTCTAAATCATTTTGTCTTCATTTTTAGAATCTCTCTCTCTCTCTCTCTGTGTGAATCTTGCAGTTTAAATGTTATTGGATAGATAAAAAGAATAGAGACCGTTTCAACTCATTTAAATAATTATTAGATTATATAATGGTGATGGGTAACTGAGGGGATGAAAAATGAAAATCAGAGCCCGTTGATGCCCATATGATTGGAAAAGAACTCATTCAGATCAAAAAAGGGATGGACAAAGACTACAAAATTGCCTTATGATAAAATGCCAGGCTAGAATGCGCTTCATTTCGTTGTTGCTTTTGCTATTTGCCTTTTCTTTTTTATTCATTTTTATTTATTCTCTTTTTGCTTTCTAATCTTTTCTCTTTTTTTTTTTTTTTGTTTTTTTTGTCAAGAAGTTGAAAAAGGTTTTTCACATAGAGTTTAACCAAAATTTATAGTTTGCAAATTATGAGAGCTTAAATTTCAAATTCAAACCATTTCATTCATCAAAAAAAAAAAAAAAAAGACATAATGTAAATGTTCAAATTAATTTTGTACCATATGAATCTAAAATTACTTTTTATAGTATTTCACCTTTCAAGCTTATTTTGGCCTAAAAAATTAAATGAACGAAACTAAACTCAATTTCTTTTGTGCAGAAATCAAATTCAATTTACTAAAACTGAAGCAAAAGTTGCTTATCATTTCTAGGATTACAAATTCTTTCTATACAAAGATATGAGCCTAGGAGGCATGTTAGTGGTTCTGCAAATAGTCCCAACACTTCTAGTCTATATGAATATATGGCAACAGATCAATATCACTTATCGCAAAGTTTTTACCAAAATAATTCTTACGATAGTAAATACCAAAAGTACTCTTGTTATTGTCATATCTCCAACATGGAGAAGGAAAAAAAATCTCTTTATTTATGAATGAATTATATTATATTGTTATGAAAAATAAGTTTAGTCTCAGAATACCCTATTTCTCAAATCATGCATGTGGTCCCTAGATTATACGAGTCTCATTGAAGCTTACAAATTTTATTAATTTGGAAAGACAACTATATACTTTTATTATAATAACCTTTTGAGCAACGTTGATAAATATTCATTTGATCTTTCCCCTGCAGTTCCGGTTGGCTTATATAGCTCCTGAGTCTCGAGTAGTTGGTGCTGGTGAATTAGTTGATCATCCAAAGAAAATTGCTGTCAATTACTTTAGTGGATACTTTCTTCTTGACTTATTTGTGGTACTACCGCTTCCTCAAGTAAGTTATTCTAGTTTTCAATGTTGTATGACAAATTCATGTTTCCTACACGCCACTTGTGATAATTGTATTATGTTTTTGTTTTAGACATATTTTTTTTTCTAGACAAATCCTTGACCTTGGCTTCATTTTTTGGATATTAATGAAATTTTCCCTTGTTTATGTTCAATGCTATAGTGGTATACTTGGCAGTTTTTTTCTTGGACTATTTTTCTCTTACCTTGAGTTTAAACATCAGTAACATAAATAGTTGTTTATCGGTTCATATGCTGCTTGGGCTATTTATTAACGGGAAAAAAAAAAAAAAAGCATGTCATCTAGAATTAAAATTGCTAGTTTCCAAAGTTTATTGTAAAATGACCACTTGCAGTTGTTGCTCTATTTGAGGACTCACCTTATTGTGCATTTGCATATTGATGGTAGTCATCCTATTATATTATATTTTATTTTATCTTATTTTATTTTCTGTTGTCATCAATTGTTTTCTTTATTTAATTCCAGATCATGATATTGTTGGTCATACCAAAACATTTGGGATCATCAGGAGCAAATTTTGCAAAAAATCTTTTGCGTACAGCAATTCTTATTCAGTACTTTCCCAGATTGTATAGGTTTCTACCTTTCCTTGCTGGTCAGTCTCCAAGTGGCTTTATATTTGAGTCAGCATGGGCAAATTTTGTCATAAACCTTCTCACTTTTATGTTGGCTGGCCATGTTGTCGGGTCATGCTGGTATCTCTTTGGATTACAGGTGGGAAACTGTTATTTTAACATTTAAAAACATTCCATAATCATTTTTAACCTTTCAGAAATTGTCTTGCAATTTTGTAGTTAATCTCTGATATAGTGGTATTATGCATGCACTTATTAGTTGCTAAGGTGGCCTGTTAGTCTCCTTGGGTTATACCATGAGATGTGAACTATGAAAGATGATATTATCCTGTTTCATGGTATACCCTTTAAAAGTCCCCTTCAATCTAGTATGTATAGGTAGCATTTTGTGCGAAGGATGTCGATAGGAAAAGATCTGACAAAATTGATGAGCAAATTACCTTTATTTTATCTTATTTGTGGAAGCATAGCAAAATGTTTTCATCTTATCTTGCGTAACCTTAGCAAAGTAGGATTATTTCTTCCTCTCCCTCTCCCTATGATTAAATCTGCATATTATAATCAGTCTAACTAACTTTTGGATCTTTTTGAATTAGGAAAAAAAAAAAAAAAAAGAGACAAGGACAAACGTAGCATAAAATAAGAAGATACTTCCTGTCCTATACACCAAATGAGCCCATATGCAATATACTCATAATTTATTACAAGTCATTCTTGTACTTTCCCTAAAATTAGGTAAGAAGTAGCCCAAATAGCTGAAAATGGTAACCGGTGTCACTTTAAAGGCATCTTTGGGAGAATGAAAAAGAACATTTGAACAAGTCCCAACAAATGAGAGTGTTCTGCTTTAGGGCTAATAAACTCAAAGTTTTTAAGTGTCCTAAGATTTCATAACTACCTCTCCTTGGTTTTGCACTCACTTGCATCAATACTGATTGGCACAATATCATGGCAACTATTCATACTCTTGTTTCAATTCGAAAATAATATTACATAACAGTTAGTTCCCCCTTGCAACTAGATTAATGTAAAGGGAATTATTTATGTGAGTTAGATTACTGCAAGAAAGTAGTTTAACATGAGCCAGACATCCCTTAAAGTGTTTACATTATTGTTCATATTAGTAATATGTGTTTCCTTCCGGTTCCACAATATGCTAAGCTTTTGAGTGTCTACTTGAAAATCAATTTCACTCTTGTATCTGAAGGCTGCCTGCAAATTTTGTGTCCTCATAGGATTTGAAATATCTTAGAAGGTAATAAAATAGCTGTATACCTCTTTCCTTTGGAAAGTTTTTATTTATATTATTAAATTAAATAACTTGGTGTAGCATTCATCAGCTTTATATTAGACAAAACGTTATGAACTGTGCATTGAGGTCGGCAGTCTACTTGCTTGCTTTTCTTGATTAATCGACGGAAACTGAAATCCCTTTTGTTAATAAACGAATGAAAGATGATTGTGATCCTTTTATTTCATATTTGTCCCATTTTGACTCTTTCTTTGCCAGAGGGTTAATCAATGTCTTCGAAATGCCTGCCATGATTCAAATATCACAAATTGTATGAAGTTTATAGATTGCGGCTCTGGGCTTGCTTCTAATGAGTCTGATCGGTCAAGTTGGATGAGCAATACAAATGCTTCTGCCTGTTTTACAGAAGATGGATTTCCTTATGGAATATACGTACGGACGGTCAATCTAACGACACAACGAAGTATTGTTGTCAGATATGTATATTCATTGTTTTGGGGATTCCAGGTAATGCATTCAGTCTATCATCATTTTCCCCAATTAATTAAGTAGTACTTCTGTACATTTTTAGGGGTAGGACAAAATTTTAGTTGCACTGATTTTAATTAAATAATATGGGCGTTTGGTTGTTGCTTTTTGCCTTTTTCTACTTAGGTATGCTGTCAGAAGCAAAAAGATAGTGCATTTAAATATAAAAGCCAATAATGTCTTTGAAGAGTTTAAAATTAAACATTTTAACATATTTTAAGAGCAAAGCACATTATTTTACTTTTGCATGAAATATTTGTGTTTGGATTGTGTTTATCCATTTGCTCACCTTTTTTTTTTTTTTTTTGGCAAAAGATGATGTGTTAGTGTTGATCTTTAGGAAGCAAAAACCAATTAATAAAAGTAGCAACTAAGTGACGCCCTGGAAAACTTTTGTGAACTTAGTGATGATTGAGAGAATACATGAAAGGCAATTTCCAAAGCTTAATTTGATGGGTAGTTAGGACGTACATCACCATATGTTTCGGAATATTAAATTATAGTAGGTTCAGTACCAGAAAGTTGGCCTAAACTCTTATATTTTCTCATACTGATGTGTTCTACTCATTGTGCTCTCTCTTTTCATTAGATTGCCCTTGTATTAAATCAACACTTTAGTTAGGATCTCTTTTTGTGTGTGCTTGTGTGTGTGTGTGTGTGTATATATATGTTTGTTTGTATGTATATATGTACAGAGAGAGAGAGAGTTCACCAGTTGATCTTTTGTCATAAAAACAGTGCAAAGTGTTTCTAGGCTAAACGTAAATATTATGTATCATTAAACGTATCAATGGTCTTTCTAAATGGGGAGTTTAACCTCAATGGAATTGACTTGAAAATGGTTGTCGGCAAATGTTAAACTGACAACAACTTTTGAACTTACAATATTCTGCCTACATTTCCCTGCACTCACAAAAGTAACATGCTATGCTCTTCAAATGATTTGTCAAAGTTGTCTACTCTAAATAGCACACGTCTTTCTTTTCTTGCATTCTCTCTTATCTGCTAAACAATTGAATCTTTTGGATTTGTTTTAATCTTTTCTCCCCTGCCCTAAAAATTCTTGTTATTATTTAAGTATAAAGTAGCCTTATCATCAATTTATTTCCTTTTCCACTAATCATTGTACACATTTCCCACTTCACCCATCTTATGTGCTTAATGCTATCATAAATATACCATCTTCCCCTTAAAGTAATTGACTGAAGCCAGTGAAACAGATAATTCATCAATCTGTTATATATGGGATTTTGTCTTTCTTCATTGACATATTTGAATTATTTACCTTGTACGTTTGTTTAAATGCTATGAGCAGTTCTATCAACTAATAATAGCTTGCACTGACCTTTTATTTTTATATTTGTTTATTTAATTTATAAAGCAAATCAGTACTCTAGCTGGAAATCAAACTCCAAGCTATTTTGTTTGGGAAGTTCTTTTTACCATGGCCATTGTTGGACTGGGCCTCTTGCTTTTTGCTCTTCTTATTGGAAATATGCAGAACTTTCTCCAGGCACTTGGACGGAGGTAAAACATTGCAAAAAGTTCTTCAAATTGTATTTTAGTTCCCAAAGAAAGAAAATTTGTTGATAAAGTTCTTTTAAGTTGTTGTTCTGTAGTAAACAATAATAGGTACAATTTTGTTAGAGTTCTACAAATGCTACTCTCCAAAGGACTCCAAAAGAGGAAACCATGAAAATGCTTTAGAAATAGGAAATGTAGAAACAAAGACCTTACCTTAAAATCTGAATAAGAGAGAAAATATCCTCAACACTTCAAGCCGAAGAAGAGAGAAAATAAATAAAACTAAGACTTTGTATCATGAAACTCTAAAAATAGCCTTTTTCACCAAACAAAAAATATATTGTAGCTTAAGTAAGGTCCTAAATTAATTGATATTCAATTAAGACGAGTTTCTCATATTGTTGGTATTTTTAGTCTTGACTGTCAAAGTTGTGGGTAAAATTCTGACTTTTTTCTTATATTACAAAAATCTGTTAGAGACAATTTATACAAGTTTTC
>JBBYHM010000005.1:140413-235045 GCA_038381775.1 Adansonia rubrostipa | reverse complement strand
CAATCTGTAGACGAAAGGGAGGAGGTAGGTCAATAATGAAACATTATTTGCTTATAAATATTTTTATGTAAAATGTATCTTAATGATTTGATTGTGAAGGTTTTAAAAATCTGTTTGTTAAAATTTATCAATGTAATGCCTTTTCATATTATAAATTAAATACATTAAAGATGCACTTTTCATTGTTGGGGAACAAAGATTAAGTGGGCTTTAAAATTGCTGTAGGATTTGAGGAAATGATTTATAATGCAGTCAGTAGCCAGGTAATCATAAAACTCCTGGTATTCCATGATTTTAATTGTTGAATATTTTTGTTGGTTGTAGTAGCAACCTATTTGCTTAAATATAAAAGTCATTTGCATTCCTAGAAACTTGTTAGTAAGCCAAATGAATTATAAATGTAAGAAAAGAAGTGTTGTTCTCTCCATATCATTAATAGAACAATTATATTATATTTTCTTTATTTATTTTAATAACCAAGTGGAAACTAATTAGTAACTGTAATTTCAGTAGAGTTATTTTTGGTCATTTGCATGTTTGATTTAGGTTTAAAATTGGTTATTGATTCCTATTTGATGTATGTTTTTCTCACTTAATTGATTATAAGGCTTTAATTAGCTCAAGTTTTTTAAATTTTGCTTGATTTTTCCTATATTTTTTCAGAGATTGCTGAATTTATGTAGAGAGTAAATTTGAGATGAGTTTGGCTTTAAACCTGCAAATTGTTGCTTCGTTTTGGCTTTCGAATTGGATACTGCACGATTGGGGAGGGTTATACAGTCAGTGTATTTAGATGATCTGATGTAGTAGGGAAGATTGCCTCTACTAACGGACATTCACTTTCTTAGCATTGTTTGAAATAGGGTACTTTATTTAGCTGGGGTGTTGGATTTTTCATCTTTTTAGGAAAGTAGAAACTTGGAGTCAAAAATGACTAAGTTGAAGATTTAGATGATTGGGTTAGACTTTTCCTATTGCGATAGGCATTAGGTAGCTGGAAATGGGAAAAGAAAAAATTGTTTTGGAAATTCAACTTCATACATTCTACAAACTATCAATTGATTTATAATTTTCTTCACAGTTTTTTATTTGTTTTGGCCTCCAAAATTTGAAAGAGAAATTTTACATGTTTGACTTATTAAAATTAGAAATCGGAAGGAAATCAATTAAGATATATATATATATATATATTTATATGAAATCGGAAAGAAATCAATTAAGATCAATTTGTATAGTAAGTTGCTTTGGAATTAAATAGAAGCATATATATATATATATATATATATATATGTGATCGTTAGTAAGCTAGTACCTCAATATATATTCAATTACAGAAAAAGAAAAACCCATTCCACATTTTAAGAAAGTGAATGTAGCAAAATAGCTAAGCAGAATTGTTACAAATAATATGACAAATCATGTGATGGAGTTTGGAAAATAAGGTCCCATGGCTCCTAACACCATGGAAGTGGGAACATGCTTAACTAATTCATTTGCTTTTTTTATTTTTTTTTTAATTTTGGATCTTGGTCCTTTGTGGACCTCAAATTTTATGCTCTTTTTTATGTCATTTTCTATTTGACCACTTTTTTTATTTTCCTTTTCTTTTCTTTTTTTAATTTCTTTATTCTATGTGCTTCACACAACTACATATTTTATAATATATATTCCTCCTCAGTTACCATTTTCTAATCCAACAATTAATTTATATATAATAGTTTTCATTGTTTAAAATGCATCGAAGCGAGAAATTTATCTTTTCAAAGGAGCAAAACCTGTATCCAAATGTTAATTCAAATGGAAACTGCATCATTTCAGTCGATTGCATATTTCTATGGACGGGTTTGAATTCTTTTTCTTCCGTATATTGGAAAAATAATGTTATACTCATTATTTGTTTACCTTCATTTGTATTCGTATCAAATGAAATTTAATTCTAAAATTATATTGGAATGCATAGTCAAAAGTTTGTTTGTCAATATATTTTAGTTACGTATATATTTTGATTCTGGGTGTAGAAATATAATTAGTAATTTGTGTATTTTATTTTTGTTTGTTTAATTTTTTATATGATAATTATTTTAAGATATCAATTTTAGACACTCTTTAGACTAATGGATAGCCATATTAGGACCTTGACAGAAGAAAATCTTCTGAATTAGACCTTAGGAATACCACATTTGTAATGACGTGTTTTTGTCTATATCTACTTTCGACAATGATGCGTTAGTTTGATCAAGGTGTTTAGTCTTTTATTTCTTGGAATTTTTGTTCTTTAATTATGGTAGGATGATTTTTTTTTTTTAATTTCTTTAGATTATGGGTCATCCCAATCATTTTTAAAAGAGGAAGGCAAGAATAGGGGTAAGGTTATACGGCCATGTTGCCAGTAGGTTAGACGTAATTTATGTCATTTGTTTAATGTTCGTCTATAATTGGATGCTTTTTGTTAGCAGGACTGTCATTGCCATGTAGGCATGATGTGACTTATACTTTAATGTTATGTTTACTGCATAATGATGTCTACTGCATTAATATTAATCATTTAAAGTTTAATTGAGGTTTTATGTGAAATTTTTTAGAATTCTTAACCATTAATATAATAACAAAAAATAATTCATATCTATCATGAGTAGATAAATTCATGAATTGCTATTTAATTAGATTAAAAAAACTAAAGAGCTTCTGGGAATGAAACACCGTAAAACTATACACACAATTTTTAGAGTTCTTTTGCCATGTGTTTTCTTTTATTGAAGTCTATAGAGCTTCCGTATTTTTAGATTTTGAAAATTACTTTTTGATTTAAACCGAACTCTTTATTTTTGCAGGTTATGTATAAGTTGGCTTAAAGTATATGCGAGGTTTGAGTATGAAATTGTTTGGTTGATCGTTGGCATGAGTATGAAATATAAAAAATGAAGCAAGTTAAACATGTCCTCATACTGTTCTTCATGATCTTTTTCTCATTTTGGAAAGCAGCTTGTTTTTTATTATATATACCATATTTTTTAATTATGATTCACTTTTTATTTTGTTTTGACATTCATATAGAAATAAAGTTTGGATACTTTAAAGAATATGACTTATGATCTTTGTTTAAAGTATGTATTAATTATTGAAAAGGTTGAAATTTAAATTGCCAAGCATTCAAAAATGAATCTTTGTTTAGATAATTATGCTTATGATCCCTCTGTGTGTTGGAATTGTTAACCCAACCATTCAAATAGCCAACTTAATCTAATTAATCATTCTTCATGCATTTATTTATACCTTTGAACTGTGTTACTAAGGCAAGTGTTAGCAAATTTTTTAACAGATTATATTTTGGCATATTGTTTATTTAAAGTTTATGCATTGTCTTTTGCATTAGATTCTCTATTAGGAAATTGAATGTGACATATAAAATATTAAAAATTGAAATAACAATATGCTGGATAAAGTAACTTTTATGCTACAACATGCCTCCACCCAAATCGCTCGGATAATGCGTGTGACTTAAAAGTGTAGCTTTGGGATATTCATTAATCGAGATTTGCATTATGCATGACAAGATGAAAGTAAAGGGAAAGATCATCGAATAAATCACTCATCCAACTGGATTTGGATGGCCATCACAAATTGGTCAAAGACTTAGAGTTGCCATCAATCATTTGAGCTAGGCATTATCAGATGCCTATCAAAACCAATATTTTGAGTTACAAAACTCGAAACATCGATTTCATGATCTACATGGTCTAGATATCCATTGGTAAAGTTTAAGAGGTGGTTATGCTCGGAAAGTACTAACATCCCTATGATGCCCGAAATTAATACCTTCTAGCCATGTCTTAACTTGGTTTTGGTTTCTACGATTTTATCTTGTCATTATTTTGATATAATCCCCTTTAAATACATGAATTTTGTATAAATAAGTAAACTAGGATTTTAAAGAATAATTGAATCTCATATGCGTCTTGAAGAAATAGGAAATATATAGATTTTTGGTCAAAAAATAATTTTCAGATTTAATTCTTGAAAGTTGGATATTTCTTATAATTCACTGGAGAGATACTGACATGAAAAATTGCCTCATAATTTTTTAAAGTCATTTGGAAATATGAATGCAAAATAGACACCATAAAAATAAACACGTGAGTAAACTAAAAAAGAATATAATACATATTGCATAAAAATAAACACATAAAAAACAAAAACATTGGGGGATGGTTGGAATGTATCTTGTAATTGTCTCTGATGATTAAAGAATAACCAAAATGACAATTTTGAGACACTTTTGGACTCGATGGTCACTTAAGGTAAAAAAAAAGAGATTTTGGTTAAAAGGTCTGGGGATTCTGGTAGAGAGAAAATTTAGATTTTGATTGCAATTTGAAAAGCGGGGTTGGAGTATCCCCTCAAAAAATGAGGTTGTAGTATCCTTGAAATTAGAAATTTTGGTTATTTTGTAGGAAGAATTAAGTTTTGAATTTTAGTTCGATTTAGCACTGGCAGCACATGTAGGGAAATAATGTAAGGAATTTGAAAAATTGATTTATACTCATTTGGAATTGTTAAATTGTAAACGCTACATTTCTAGAAAAGAAATTTCACTTAATTTTTAGGGCAAATATTCAAACACTCTAAGAAAAATATCTGATGGCCCAAAATGGCCCAAATAGAATATGAGTTGCTGATTCTAGAGGTTCCAAACAACATTAGTTTAAAAAATCATAACCCCCACATTTGAGCACGTTCAAGGGCAAAGTGGATATCATTAGAAAGGTAATTCGATACCCTTTAAAGAAAAATACTAGAAAATTTTAAAAAATCTTTTAAGGTTTGAAAATGATTTTTCAAGTCATTGCTATAGTGCTGCCAAGGCAAAACAGGAGAGTCTTTTTGGTTTTTTGGGTTTCTTAGAAGTAAGCTTAGATTATGGATATCCAAATGTCCGCAACAAAAAAGGTTAGCGACAATGGCTTAACAAGCTCATTCACACTATCCCAAAGTAGTTTGTGAAGATAGAACAATTTCAATTAGCTAAGTTACTAGCAAATGGGTATTAAACTTCAAAATCGAGGCATAAACACTTTAGGACATGTAAAAAGGATTTTTTTGAAATCAAAATGTTTAAACTCATTTAACCATGGATCTAGACATGGTAAGTTTGTTTTATCCTAAATATTAGGGAACCAATTAATAAAACATTAAATCTATGTTAATCTCCATTTATTTAAGGTAACATAGACTTAATTCGAGGGGTTTTTTATTAAAAAAAAATTTCCAAGTAGATAAACATAAACAAAAGGCATCAAGAAGTGATCTTTGATCATGTAGATCATGTACAAAATGATATCCATGGCAAATATATGTTACAGCATCATCAAGACAACATTTTTTTGATAAAAACATACTTAAAATGCAAGAAATGCATGAAGGATGCATGAACATGTAAAAGGATGCTTATGACAACATAAAAGATGACATGAACATGAGTGTAAATGTTTTCATTGCATGAAACAAATGATGGAAAACTTTTACAACATCAAAAACATGATTTTCGGACAAAAAATACATAAAGATGGCACGATATATTCATGGAAGCATGGAACCTGATAAAGGCATAAAGTAGTGTATTTTCATGACATGAATAACGTCTAGAAATTTCATAACATAAAACATGATTTTTATGCATAAATGTATGACAAAATCATTAACTCATGAACAAGACATAAAAAATAAAGCATGGAACCTAGAAATGGTCACGATTGCATAAAAGAGGTCATTAACATGATGAAAAACATGAAAATAACAAGAAAAATAAAGAAACAAGTTAACCAAAATGTACCAATAAGAATTCTAGTAGCTTTTCCCTAGAAAGATAAGTATTTGCCAAGCAAATATATTGCTTTAAAACCTTTTTCTTATTTTTTATGAGTTAGCAAGAAGAAAAACAATCAAAAATGGCTTAAGGGAGTGTTTTGGAAAGGTTTTTTTTACAAGTGCTATAGAGAGCTATGAAATTAAAAAGGTTTAAGGATTTTTAGAGGCTGCAGACAAAATGTGTGCTGAATGTCTTTATTAGTTAAGAATGTTGGCCTTAAATGACCATGTGAATAGTGAGAAAAAATTGAAAAAAGCAAGGCCATTTTCGGTTTTGACGTGTACCTCATCTATGCACAAGGTACCATGCTCAGTTGCTATTCAAATTTATTGGTTGGTTCAACAAAAACAGTGGATTGAGGCCATTTTATATAGCTGAACCATGAGAAGATACTAAAGTACTCTATAACAAATTGCATTAAATCATGAAAATGTCCTTGTCATGGCTATTTAGGCTTAAAAAATGTAATTGATCCAATCACAAGTCCAATCCTAAGTCCTAGTATGAATTGGGATGATTTTGGTGCTAACAATGTGATACAATTCTTGTTTTAATGTCATGGTGCAAAGGGATGAAAATGTCATGAACTTGGACATTTTGCCTTGATGTATCTATACAATGCATTTTGCATCAATATTTAGAATGAATTTTGCCTAGATGTATAAATACATTAAAGACTATATCGATACATTGAGCCTAATATCGATACAAAAGCTTGTGTATCTATACATTTTGGCCAACAATTGAGTTTAAGATATGCCAAGGTTAATATCGATACAATAAGCCAATGTATTAATATGTTGCCTTTTTATATTAATACAACTTTTTAAATTTGAATTTTTTGACTTGGAGCCGTTGTATTGACACAATGGTCATGTATCTATACCTGCACATGAAGAAGTGAATATTATGCACCTCTGGTCTCTGAACACCTTATCTTTGCCACAAATGATGAGGGATTGATCCATGCTAGTCTGAATGATCGCGATAATACATTGCATGATGATTTTGCCCTAAGTGATGACTTTCTTTTTTTACATTTTTTAATAAGGTCCCTAGGCATTTCAAACCTTCCTAAAAAAATTCTTTTACCTAACGCCATGTTGCCTATAATGCCTAGCAGCATAGCACATGGTAGTCGATCCTTTTTATTTTTATTATTTTATTCTATTACCTTTCAATTAAATACCAGGATATCAAAAATTGGCTAGAGAAGAGAAATGAGTACATTTTATCTAAAAGTCTATAATTTGGTATAGTTTGTTCGAAAGAGACTTGGACAAAATTAAATGCCTATAGCTATCCCTCTTTGGCCATTATTGAGTATTAGGAATAATGCAAAGACAAATAGACACTATTTTGTCTAGGCAACATGATGCCTCTTGAATGCCTGAAAAAAATGAAGTCCAATTATGGGTATAATTCATTGGCGGCAATTACAACCACCAAGATATCTTAAATTAATTGGACTTTAATTCAATAGCCTTCCAGCTCTTTGTGGACAGAGTCAACATGGGCCCAACTCTTTGTGGAGAGACTCTTTAACTTTTTGTGCATTGACTCAATAAGTTTCTAGCTCTCTATGTACAAACTTAAAAAGTGCCAACTTTTTGTAGACAGACTCAGTAAGTGTTAAACTCTTTGTGAACTACGGGGATGGGCATCTAACTTTTTTTTTGTGGACTGAGGAGATAGGCATCCAACACTTTATCGACTAAAGGGATAGTTGAATTAAGATACTTTACTTAATGGCTTTCTGATTCATGAGCTCACAGGGCTAAGAGTTCTTACCTATGTGTCCTTCAAGGTTTTTCGAAAGTTGGAATCTATACCTGGGTTCTTTGCTCTATTAGAACTTTTGGAGTAAAAAGTCCATACCTAAAAAATTAATAGTTGTTTCGTAAATGATGCATGGAAATACATATTTGAATGATGAAAATTTGATGATTTGGAAGCCTAATCTTGTAATTGGTTGCAGCATTTTGCATTGCCTACTCATTCAAGAGTTTCATCAAGTGTCCTCTTATTTTAAAGTTCACTGATCTTATTTTCAATGTTAGGAGGCTCTGAGCAATTCAAGTTTTTTTTCTTTTTTTTTAAAAAAAATTAAAATAAAATCTTTATGAGAGGCACTGTAGGCATTCTTGAAAGATGTTAGAACCTTGTCCTAATTAAAACATCCTCAAGAGAGGCTTTCGGGGATATCTTTGAGAGAGACTCTAAAGTGTAAAGGCGAAATATCCTCGAAAGAGGTTTTAAAGTGTTTGATAAAATATCCTCGAGAGAGGCTTTTTGGGCTGTCATCAAAAGAGGCTCTAAAGTGTGATAAAATGTTTTTGTGAAAGGCTTCAAAAGCTCTTGTTAAAATATCTTCAAAAGAGGCTTTAAAAGTCTTTGGATGAAATATCGTTAAGAGAAGCTCTTGAAGTCTTTGTTAAGTATCCTTGAGAGAAATTTTTGAAATATCTTCAATAGAGGCTTTGAAAGTTTTTGACGAAATGTCGTCAAGAGTGGCTTTGAAGGTTTTTGATGAAACATCCTTAAGAGAGGCTTTAGAAGTTTTTTGAAATATCCTCAAGAAAGGTTTTGGATGAAATGTCTCTAAGAAAAGAATTGAAGATTTTTGATGAAACATCCTCAAGAGAAGCTTTGGAAGATCCTTGTTGAAAAGTCTTCGAGAGAGGTTTTTGTTAAAAAAAAAAAACCTTGTAGAAATATCCTTAAGAGACACTTTGGAAGAGTTTTGGTTGACATCCTCAAGAGAAAAGATGTGCTGTATGCCATAAATGCTATGTCAAGGCACAAAAGCCATGCTATAAGTCGATAGTGATGTTTCTGCTTTTTATCAAGATGTCTATGCACATGAAAGGATGTACATGCACGTAGGGCAACTGGTGCAGATGCTTGTGAATGCGAGTGTGTGAGAATGCAAATGTCCATGATTGCAAATGCATATAGACATTGGTACCTCTGAGTATAACTAGATATGATCAGGAATACACATGAGTGCAAATGTTGATAAATGGGAATATATGTGTGAATGCATGTGAGTGTGATTGCACATAAGTATGAACATTCTAAAGTGCTAACGGACATGCATGGGAATGCACAAATGAATGCAAATACAGATACATGTGAGTGCAAATGCTTATGAATGCAAATGCACATGAGTGAGAGTGCTTGTGAGTGTGATTGTAGGTAAGTGGGGGTGTACGTGAGTGCTGATACTCTTGATTGCAAAAGAACATGAATGGGAATGCACGTGTGTGCAAATGAATATGAATGCGGATGCATCTAATGCAAGTGCTTGTGAATATGGATGCTTGTGAGTGCCAATGCAGGTGAACAAGAATGCACATGAGTACAAGTAGGCATGAATGGGAATGCATATGACTGTAGATGCCTATGAGTGCAAACACCAAGACTAGCCATTATCCAAATGTGTAGAAAGTAATGCAAATGCTAGAGTAGATAATGACACAAATATGCTTGAAGTGAAGTATATGTTGCTGAGTGATGCTTAAATGCTTATGCGAATGGTGTGCATGTATGTTCATGAAAATGTAGAGATTGAAACCTCGAGTTGAATTTTTTTCAAATCTGCCTTAACCTTTCTTGATGGTTTCTCTCTTGAAGTTAAAAGGCATCTTAATCTATTGTTGCCCCATGCCTAGAAAAGTGTTAGTGTAAACGCTGCAAGCTAATTGTTATGGCTTGTAAGGCATTATCATTTAGTAATTTCATGTAATTAGACATTATATTTGTTTAATATTACAAAGGTATTTCTTTATCCATAAGATTTAAATGTATAATTGTTATAAACATCTTATGTAGATAAAGCTTATGAAACATATTGGCTTTGGAAGGGAATTGTAAAGAGTTACAATTATGAGATCCTTATGCATCAACAGCGTGTTTCTAAAAACATTCTTAGTTATTGAATTGTCAAGATAGGGTATTGATAGTGCACAAACACTGGCACATCTAAGCCTTTACTCACAGGATGGATGCAACTAATCTATTAAGTTAAAGTATAAAGATACCTAGGACATCATATTGTTGTTTATTAAGGTAACAAGTTCACTGAACATGGCCCGCTATGAGAGTTCCATTTGGCATTTCACTCAAGTATCTATGTCAATGCTCTCATGTGTCAATAGTGTAAATGATCCTTAGACTTGTGACACCAGGTCATCTCATGTAAGGAGCATTATGCTTTAATTCCATCATGAACAGGTCCACAATAGATGGATGATTATGTCAAGGTGGTTTTGGGTATGGTATGACTCATATGGTAGGTGAATGAGTAGTCTAAAAAGGATTCATACCCTAAGTGATATGAGGAGACATATCTCACAAGTACCTGGATTGTGTTAACTCAAAGTCCTTGGCCATGGCAATGTTGATTATGGAGTTAACACATAGGGGTTGCATACTAATATGGAATAAGCTAGGAGTAGACATTAAACCATGCTCTTACTAACACTAGAATATATGATGAAAGGATATTTATTACACCAAGATATTGAACACTAAAGGGCTTATCAAAACTATATTGACATTCCCTGCATGTTAGGTAGCCATAATGCATTGCTAGATGCCAATCTTAATCTCTAAATATAAAATATTCTTACTTGGGCTATTTTATATTTATTGCCAATATGATGGGGGCCTAATGGGTCACACATATAGGGGTGATTAGTAGAAATTAAGTTGAGACTAGGTTTATATGTCTAACACAAGTAATGCTTACTTAGGTCCAATTTGAATAAGATCACATAGGCTAAGGGTAAAATTATCATTTTTAAAAAAATTTTAATTTTAAACCCTAGGCTATATAAACCCTAAAAAAATTATAATTTTAAACCCTAGGCTATATAAACCCTTGTTTGCTATCCCTCTTAGTAGAATGAAGGCTTTGAAATTCGACCTAGAGACCTTTGGAAACGTGGATTGTATTTTCCTTAGAATTATTAAGAGAGTTGGCATAATCTTATTATTTTTAGAGATAATTTGTTTTCTTCATCTCGTTCTCTTTTGTGAATCAAGGTCTTCTAAATGCAAGGGAAGATTTATTAAATCTAAGCTGCTAGCATGGCTCCCACAACAAATTCTCTTCCTTGTTGAAGGTTTTACGAGTCATTTGTATGAATAATCATTAAAGGCTAGATGCTTGGAAACCTTTGGTTTACAACAACAAGGCTCAGTGTTTTTGAGTAATTATGTCATGGAATTGCTGAAAGATTTCTCAAAATTGATGCATGTTTGAATCTTAAATAGTTTTTAGGTTTCTTGATCTAAAAAGATTAATAAAGATCTTGCAAGGTGATCCTATTTAGAGAGTCTTAGATTATCTTTATTGTTATGTTTCTTCTGCCATGTTTATAAGATATTTTATAAATTTTTGTAATTTAATTACTTTTTGTAATCTAGTTACTTACTACCTGAGACTTCTTACAAAAAGCTCTCCTCTCTTTTCATGACATTTTTTGCTTAAATTATTCATTTGATGAAAACTCCCAAGTTAAAATGATAATTCAAATCTCTTAAAGACTGATGATATTTGGTTAAAAGATTTATTAGATGACAACTTGACTCTTTCATTAACATTAGAGGGCTTGAAAGCTTTATCATTCAAGAAAGTTTTTGGTGAAATACATTCTACATTCTTCTAGGCTTATGAATAGACCAGTCCTTGTAAAACATGAATTCATTGAAAACCAAACAAGTTTGATATTCTTTTAACCTTCCTACAGCTGATACTCCAACTGGCACCAAGATTAGCCATGATTGGTTTAGGGTTATAAGGTTGATTTGAAAAGTTAAGGATTTAGTTTTGAGAGTTGGTTCTTCTAAAGGTGACACTTTATGATGTTTAGTGATTTTTGGAATGGTGGTTTCCTTGTCAAGACATTAGTAAACCCATGACTAAAATTGAAAATTTTTTATTTTGCTCTAGGCTGCCCATTTTGGGTTTTCACCCTAGAACTTCAATTTTTCTTTTTTAATTTTTTTGGATTGATTATTTCATCATGCTTCTTAACAAGGCTTAAAATTTTTCATAAGAATAATTTTTTGAAGAATGAGTTCATCAATTCTAATAGCCATGCTCGATCGGAATGGACTTTCAAGGATCATATTGTAGGATAAGGCTCATGGTTCTAAAAGAAAAGGTTTGTAAACCCAAATTTAGCATCTACAATTGATCAGATCAAGGATTATTTCTTTTTGTAAGGGCATTCATCCCTTTTACTTTTGATATGGCCTTGTTTCCTAATCTTTTACTCTTTTTTCTTACTTTTGCTTTTGCTCTCTTATTTTTGTTTTTTCTTCATTTTATGTTTATGCTTTTTTGACCTCTTTTTCATTTTTCTTGGAAGGAATCTTGGTTTGGAAACTTGGTGCATTTCATATTTGCTATTTGATGTTAGGCATTTTCACAATTATATTCTACAATATCTGCCCTATGTCATTTAGAAAGGTTCTCTCTTTACCCCTCGATGTAGAAGGTGATCCTTGATCAGGGTTTTAAAAGAATGAATTTATTAGGCTTAAAAGGCTTAGCAAGGGAACAATTTTTCTAACTTGTAAAGGGATAAGGAAAACTGGACCATTTCTTATCTCAAATATAATTACTTGAACTGAAAAGTTACTTCCTAAAGAAAGTTCTTTTGAAAATATTTTAAAGATCTGAATCAGATGATTTTGCATTCAATTACCATTTTTCTGTATCTTTTTCTTTTTCAAATGCATGCTTTAATTCTTCTTTTCACTTTACATGCTTAGGCATGCCCTGTTTCGGTTTGCCATTAATGGGAAATCATGTAATGCTAAGGTTTAGGCTATAGGGAATATTTGAGTTCAATCTTAAGGATTTGCATTGACAAAGAATTCTAGTTTCAGGATATCGAACTGATAGAGAAGAACTAGGGACATGGGACTTCGGTGGTACCCTGAGATGCACCTTAAGAAAGGCTTTTGGGAAATGGTTTAGAGGTGTTGAATTGATAGAAAGAGATATGATTTGAAAGGTTTTGCTACGGACACATGGGATTTTTTTAGTGTTGCCCCCAAAATTTGATTTAATAAGCTTTTAGGTATGGTGTGGTAGCATAGGCTTTGGTTTGTTGAGAAGAATGGGGATTTTTCGGGCATAATCCTTGTACATGTTAAATTATCGTCGATAGGATTCTTAAGAGAATATCACATTTGTTGGGTTCCCATGGAAATTTTAAAAAATTGGTCCTTATTACTCCTAGCCTAAGCCGAGGCTTTTATCGTTTGATTGTTTTATTGCCATCATGTGGGCATAGTTTAAAATTGCTTCCTTAAAGTTTTAGGTCTTTCAATTAGTCAATTTTATGCATGGAAAAGCTTAAAAGAGAGATGAACAATGCAAGCAATCATTAGTTATTCTCAAAACTTTCTAATATCATGCTTTCATTAAATATACAATTCAAAGTTTAAAACATGTTAATTTCATTAAATAGGATGGCAACTGAAAGAAAAAAGCTTTTCACATGAAGGATGCAAAATTAGAATGCCTCTATTACTAAGGTTCACACGTTTCATTTCACTCTCACAGTTGATAAAGATTTAACTATCCTGCTTCAACCAATTACTGCACTTTTCTTTTTAAAGCTTCACATTTTTCTGTTGAATGACACGTGTTCCCTTTGTGGTAGCTACAAGTAATAGTGGTGTCATTGCTCTTTGGATACGGTGGCTCCACAGGCTTAAAGCAAATTGGAGAAACCAATTGATCTTGATGAGTCGGGAAAGTAACTATGCATATGATAATAGGATAAGCTATACGAGCTTTCCATCTTGACTACCTCGTTATTTTTTCTAAGTATTCCTCAACCGATTTGGATGATGGATAGGTCCAATAGAAGTTATGGGCACTAAGTTATGCATCCCAAGAAATGCATATCAGTAAAAACTTGAGTGAGGATTTGATGCAACATTACCCTTACTGGGTAACCTATTTGGCTTAAAACGTATGGATGGTGCATGGTAAAAGCTTTATCAATTGTCCTCATAGATAAAGGTTTGGACATTTTTTCTTTCATCTGTAGTTACATACTTCCTCTTAGTGTCGATTGACCCACATCTTTCAAGCTTTCTACTCTTTATTGCATTTTCAATCATTTCCCTTGACATGATCAGGTCAACAAAATTTCTTATGGCATTCCCTATGAGCTTGTCAGAAAAGGGAGCATATAATGTCTCTTTTACTTTTTTAATGATAGATGTATTTGTGCTACCTCCTACTTTCATCTTTGAGCATGTTGCCTGAAGGTCTCGGTGGTTTTTTTTCATGTTTCTTAAAGATAATCTATTTAGTGCCCAATTAGAGATGTGCTTATCTTGGTCCAAAAAGGCCTTAGCAAGATCTGTCCATGTTTGGATTTTAGCTTTTCTAATTCATTGTACCATGAAAAAGCTGACCTAGTCAGACTATCTTGGAAATAGTAAATTAGAAGTCTCTTATTCTCTTCATACGTAGCCATTTTTTGGTAATACATCAGGACGTAAGCAATCGAATCAGTAGTCCTATTGTACTTGTCAAAATCAAACCCTATGAAATTTGGTGGAATAATGAGGTTAAAGACTAAACCTAGAGATTTAGCTTGTACGACTCCAAATTTTTTATTCTTCTTGATTGCACTGAGTTATTTTTTTTACCAGTTGATATTTGCTAAGGTCTTTTATAGCTTTTGAGGGTTTGATGCTATTAGGTTTCTCTTACTCTATGATGTCATCTAGATTAGGAACTAATTGGTTAGACTGGGAAGATTCAGCATGTGCCCTATAAAATTTGGGATGCATATGCACTGCAACTGGATTCAAACAGATGATCGGGTGCATTAGCAAAACTAGTGCTATGTGGGGTTGTTGCTCTTGGAATGCTCCTTTTTGGATAGGCGTAGCTCTAGTGCCATTGGTAGGGTTAATTTTAGGATATGCCCATTTTCCTTCATTGAGGCTGATAATAGTTTTCCCAACTCAACTACTTGGGCTTGCAATTCCTCATTTTTGTATAGATTTTTCTCCTAAGCCTCTTTATACATAGGTTATAGTCATTTGATCCTAGCTTGGTGATCATTTTCTATGGTCAGTGACTCCAAACAATCTTTATACCTTTCAAAAAAAATAGAGCTTCTTTAGATAACTTTGGCATCTATGAGGACTGATACTCTACCCCCTAGGTTTGTTTCATGAGTGGGTGTATGGATGCATATATGTAAATAGGTGCAATGAGGATGCCAATGTGAGGTATAAAAAAAGGATATGCGCATGTCATGGAAATCTACCTTTAGGACTGCAAGTAATATTAGGAGTGGTGCATGGAATGTTGGAAATGCACCATTATTACGTCCCCAATACACCTACCATGACAGTATGGCTCTTAAAGGGAACTAGCCCATACAAATAGATGAGTTATGCCCCAAACATTATCAAGAGAACCTAATGCCAATTGGGCGAGGATCTTCTTTATTATGGTCATTATGGTGTTCATTTACCATTGTCCCTATCAATTATCTATGCGTGTTTGATGAAAAAAGTGATGCATGTGACATGAACATAAGAAACAATAAGACAATAAAGGATTGAAGAATATTGGTAAGAACAAAAGAAAAAAAGAGAACAAGAATAAATCCAAAATATTACCCCGACTATAGGCATTACAAAGCTTTAGGGAAACATAGAGGATCAAAGAAAGTATCACTCTTTCTTCGGGATATGAATTGACACAGACAACATAATGACATGTCCAAGTCCAAAACTCCTAATAAGGAGTTTTTTTAGGGGGCTTAAAACTTATAACCTATGTGATAGTACTTGTTCGTCATTGTTTAAGGATTATCAGCGCCAAGCCATCAATCAAACATCATGATAGCTTAATTAGGTTAAACTCGCCCTTGACAAGATGATATGAATCCTTTTGGGCGAAATTGACTAACTAGGTAATGCAATACGTTTATCATCACATATTGGCAAACATGCATTAAGCCATTAATCGGACAGTACAATGGCTTAACTGGCTCAACTTTATTCTTTTAAAGGTGATGTGAAGGCTTTAAAGGGATCATGGGTGACAACACTCCGTGTTTCACCTAAAGAAAAACCAAACATTAGCTGTTCGTTGAATAGCATAGCAGTGTCTCTCAATGACCTATTAAGGTATATGATGTCTTATAGGGCAAAAATGTAAATGCAGGCAACAATGTGCATTTGTCATTGACTATGCAAAATAACAATATAATGGAGCAAAAGATAAGAAGTGTTTCCCCTAGTATCTTATTCTTCAGGTTGTTCTAGCAGCATTCTAGTTTGGTTTGAAATGGTTTGGCTTGTAGTGTTCATTATATGAGGCTTGAGTTGATATTTAGATCAGTATCTGAATCGTTCCTCTATCCAGTAAGGGCAGCAAAGGCAACTCGATCCTAGGCCCATCGCAGGCTTGGCAAATCAGTTTGATCCGATGGATGTATTTCTCTATACAAATGTGGAAGGTCACTAATGAGAGATATGGAATTTACACCCCAAAAGATTTTGCTATGCCTATATAGAAGGTTACTTATGAAGGTCAATAGCTCACTTTCTCCTAATATTTAGGACCCTAAGCCCATAATGGCGTTTGATGAGAATCTAATGCAAATTTAAGTGCACAATGTGTGTAGTAGAAACAATCAAACCTTTTGTTTACCTTTTATTACCGTACATATTGAGTTGATATTTATTCAGGAATAAAACAATCTATGATGATCACAAGACAAAAATCATAGAAAGTAAAAGATTAGTGGACAAAAATGTAGTTAAATAATAACTGAAATTGAAAAAGCCAAGAACTAAGCAAGGCACAGCTAGTTGTGGGCCTAACTCTCTAAATTGTCCTCAGTGGAGTCACTAAGCTGTCACAACATATACCCATCAGAATCGCTCAAATGATTTGTGTGATTTAAAAGTGTGCCTTTTTGATATCCCTTGATCAGGATATGGAGTAGGCATGATGAGATGAAAGTATAGTGAAGGATCGTTGGATGAATCACTCGTCCAATTTTTGGATGGCCATTATGAAATGGTTGAACAATTGGAATCGCCATCGATCATTTAGGCTAGATGTGATCGAATGCTTATTGAAATTGATATTCCGAGTTGCAAAACTGAAAACATAGATTTCATGATCTACATAGTCCAAAAATTCATCAGTTGGGCTCAAGAGTTGGTTATGCCCAAGAAGTGCTAACATCCTCATGATGCCTGAAATCGGTGCCTTTTTGCTATGTCTCAACTTGATTTCAGTCTCTACGATTTTGACTTATCATTATTTCGATATGACACCTTTAAACACATGAATTTTGTATAAATAAGCCAACCCAAGTTTTAAAGAAAATTTGAATCTCACATATGCCTTGAAGAAATGGGGAACATAGAGATTTTTGGTCAAAAGATAATCCTAGATTTATTTCTTGGAAATAAGATATTTCGTGTCAAGCACTTGAGAGATACCGACAAGAAACATTACCTTATAATTTTTGAAAACAATTTGGAAATATGACTACAAAATGGACACCACAAAAAGAAATGTGTTAGTAAGGCAGAAAAGAGTATAATAAATATTGCATAAAATAAACAAATAAAAAAGTAAAAAAAAAAGGGGATAGTCAGAATGTATCTCATCATTGTCTTCGATTATTGAGGAATAACTAAAATGACAATTTTCAAATGCATTCAGACTCAGTGGTTACTTGAGTTGTGAAAAAAGAGATTTTGATTAAAAGGTTCCGGGATGTCTGAGAAAGAGAAATTTTGAATTTTAAGTGAAGTTTGAAAAGTTGGGTTAGAATATCCCTTCAAAAAATAGTGTTGGAATATCCCTAAAGGTAAAAATTTTGGTAATTTTGGAAACATATGTTTTTGGGTATCTTCTAATGAAAATATAGGTTGTAAATTAAAACCAATTATTTAAATAAGAGAAAAAATTAATTTTGGAAAATGTTTGTGCTTGATCTAAGCTTAACGGGATTCATGAAGTGACAAAAGATTCCATGAGGAATTAGTCGAATTTAATTTGAGGCATTCGAATATCTTGAAGAGGTGTTCAAGAAAATTCAACTAATTTTTCTTCAATCCAAAAGTAGGGGACATCATTATGTTATCTAGGCTGATTTGAAGGTTTTAAAGGGCAAACAAGATACCATTTGAAAGGTAGCTCAACAAGGATTAATGTAAATATTTTCTAAAAATCCTAGAAAATCATTTCTATAAAGAATTAATTTTTTTAACTTTAGTTCGATTTAGCATTGGCAGCACATGTATGGGAAAGAGTGTAATGAACTTTGAAAAATCACTCCGAACTCATTCGCAATCATTAAGTTGCAAACGATACCTTTCAAAAAATGGAATTTCACATATATATATTTAAAAAAAAATTCAAGAAAATCATACGATGGGCCGAAATGGCCTAAATAGAATACAAATCACTGATTCCAAGTGTTCAAATAACATTAGTTTGAAAAATCATAGCTCCCTTATCCGAGAATTTTTTAGGGCAAACAAGGTATCTTGGAAAGCTAATTTGATGCCATTTGATGAAAAATATTAAAAAATTTGAGAAAAATTGTTTAAGGTTCAAAAATGTTTTTTCAATTCATGCTATAGTGCTGCCAAGGCAAAATAGGGGAATTTCTTAGGTTTTCGCGTTTCCTAAAACTAGGCTTGAATTATGGACATCCAAATGTTCGTGGAAAAAAGATTCAATGACAGTGGCTTCATAAGCTCATTCACATAATTCTAGAGTAGTTTGAGATGATTTAACAACTCATTAACCATGTCACTAGCAAACGGCATTAGACCGCAAAATTAAGACACAAACACTTTCGGACATGTAAAAAAAAGGATTTTTTTTTTTTGAAATCAAAA
Organism: Adansonia rubrostipa; assembly: GCA_038381775.1. NCBI lineage: Eukaryota > Viridiplantae > Streptophyta > Magnoliopsida > Malvales > Malvaceae > Adansonia > Adansonia rubrostipa. The sequence continues at coordinate 216,249 of JBBYHM010000005.1, read as the reverse complement.
TGTTAAACCTTATTTAACTATGAATCCTAACATGGAAAGCTTTTTTTATCTCCAAGATTGGAGGACGAACTAGTGAAGACATTAAATCAATGTTAATCTCTATTTATTGAAGGTAACATAAACTTAACTTGAGGGTTCTTATAAAATAGATTTTCCAAGCAGATAAACACAAAACAAAGGCATCAAGAAGGCATCTTTAATCATGTGGAGCATGTAAACAATGACCTTCATGGCAAACATATGCTAGAGCATCATCAAGACAACATTTTTTTCACCAAAACATACTAAAAATGCAAGAAATGCATGAACATGCAAGAGGATGCTTATGACAACATAAAAGATGACAAGAACATGTGGGAAAATGTTTTTATGACATGAACAAATAACGAAAAACTTTTACAACATCAAAGACATGATTTTGGACAAATAAAATGCATGAACATGTTATAATATGTTCATCAAAGCATGGAACATGATACAGGTATAAAGGATTGTATTTTCATGACACGAATAAGGGTTGGAAGTTTATAACAATATAAAAACATGAACTTTATGCATGTGTATGAAAAAATCATCACTTCATAATCAAGACATCAAAGATAATGCATAGAACGTACAAATAGTCATGGTTGCATAAAAAAGGTTGCATAATATGATTAAAAGCATGAAAATAGTAATAAAATAAAGACACAGTTTAAAAAAACATACCAACAAGAATTCCATCAACTTTTCCATAAAAAGATGAGTTTTTTCTTGGCAAAAGTGGCGCTTTAAAGTTTTTTCTTACTTGCTATAAGTTAGCAAGAAGAAAAATAAGCAAAAATGGCTTAAGGGAATGTTTTGGAGGTTTTTTTTTTTTTTTTGGAGACGGTGTGTAAAGCTATGAAACATTAAGGTTTAAGGTTTTGGGAGGCTATAGAGAGAATATGTGCTGAATGTTTTTATCAACTGAGAATGTTGGCTTTATATGACCATGCGAATAGTGAGGATAAAATGCAAAAAGCAAAGGCATTTTTAGGTTTTGATGCATGTACTTCATGTATGGACAAGGTACCATTGTCAATTGCATTCAAATTAATTGGCTTGTTTAGCAAAAACAGTGGATCAAGACCACTTTATGCAGCTAAGCCATGAGAAGATACAAAGTGCTCTCTAACAAATTGCATGAAGTTTATGATAATGTCCCTTGTCAAGGCTACATAGGCCTTAAAAAATGTAATCGATCCAATCACAAGTCCAATACTAAATCTAAGTATGAATGAATTTGGATGATTTTTTGTGCCAAAAATGAGGTGCAATTCATATTTTAATGTCATTATGCAAAGGGATGAAAATTTCATGAACTGAGCTATTTTACTATGATGTATCGATACAATGCAGTTTGTATCGATGCTTAGAACAAACTTTGCCTAGAGATATTGATACATTAAGCCTATTATAGATACAAAAGCTTGTGCATCTATATATTTTAGACAACAATCATGATTTAAGATACTACCAAACCTAGTATCGATTCAATAAGCTAATGCATCGATACACAAGCGCTTGTAATTGCAACATAGTACCATACAGTTGTCCTTTCTTTTTATTTTTATTATTTTATTTTATTACCTTCAAATTAAACCTCAGGATATCGAAAATTGGGTCAAGAAAAGAAATGAGTGCATTTCGTCTAAGAGTCTCCAATGTGGCACGGTTTATTCAAAAAGAGCCTGGACAAAATTAAGTATCTATATTTTGAAAGCTTAACTTCAAGTTAAATTATTGCTTCTAACTTTCATTTTGTTATTCAAATTATTTAGACTTTAAACTAGTTTTCATATTCACTATCAATATAAAATATACAAAAATAAAAGGAAAAAACCCGTCCACACTATAGCACGCATCTTCATTCTAGTTAACTGTTGATCTGAGAATTCTTTTGCTTTATGTGCATTTTAGATCTGACTTCTAGCAGGTTGCAGAAACTGTTTAAAAAGACGTGCCAGAGCCTAAATGCTCTGAACTAGTATATGTTGATATCAGTTGCAAAGTTCCCTGTTGAAAGTGCTATAGGGAGATACGCAATTGGGACAAGGAGAAAAAAAAAAGCATGGTTTAGATATAGCTTAAATCAAGCACTTTTAATATATTATTATTTACCACAACAACCCTTGTAAATGGAGCTTAAATCAAGCACTTTTAACATATATTATTGTTTAAGCCTTTATAGTATGTAAAATCTTAAATTATATACGTTAGTTGGAGTATTGAGAGAGTTCGTAAACAAACAACTACAAATGTTTATTAATTTATAGTAAAAATATCCAACATCATCCTTCTAAATGGATCTTAAATCAAGCACTTTTATATTATTATTATTATTATTTAAGCTTTTAGTTAGCAAAATTAGGATCCCTCAAGGAAAAAAATTCATTTGCAAAGACATTTTCAAAATTTTAAAATAAAATTATTTTGTATTGTAAAATTAAAATTAAAATTTTTAAAATTCTTGGAATTTAAAAGAGGGATTTTAAATAATTCAAATACTTTTTTTAAATTCCATTTCCAATGGTAGAATTTTTAAAATTCCTTGGTTTTCACTAAATATTAGTATTTATTATGTTTCCTTTTTTTTTACGCTTTTATTATTGTCTTTAATTCTAAGTACAAAAATTCATTTTTTAAAAAATTATTTTTTCATTTTAGTAGCATTATCTATTCATTTTTACAAATTTAATGATATCCATATTACATATTTTATAATTTAATATCATCATTATGTTATATGTATTTTTATAGGCAAAGTTAATTTATACATTGCATGGGTTACAAACTAATTTTCTAAAATAATAAAAAAAAAAAAGCAATACAAGTTTTAAAAGCCTTGGCTTTTTTTTAATTATTTAATTCAAGAAAATGAGAAATAATACTAAGGGTCCACTCCAGCCACCCGATATGATTTTGGTGTTTGACAGAGATCCGAATTAACCCTAATTCATATACTTTAATGCTTGGTAATTTTGATTGTTTAGTTTTTATTTTATTTTATTTACTTTTGTTGTATTATTTATTAATTATGGATACGTAGAAGGAATATAGGTGGTTTTTGTTTGCCGTCGAGAATTGGTTCTTTATTGTAGTTTGAATACGATATAATTATACAACACGAATAAATATAAAAAAATATCTAAAATACGTTATAATAATAAAAAATTAAACGAATATTATATAAATTTATTAAAATTTATATAATATTAATTATTAATATATTAAAATTTATATATATATAATATCTTAAACATGATCCTATCATCAAAACTAACGATATTGCTTCAAATTCTATCGTTTGCATGTAAAATGTGGGCCTATGAAGAAATTAAGATCGGACTTCGATTTTGAATTGGGAAATTGTTTATGGGCCAAAATGAAAATGGGAATTGATAGTGGGCCGAATTGGGTTATGTATCACTCTTGAATTTGTTGGTCCCGTGTAAAATTGTTATGATTCCATTCAACACCGAAGTCCAGAAAAGCTTTGTTTTCTTTAATTCAGCAGAGAAGATTGGCGTTGGCTATAAAATATTGAATTATTATATTTTTATCTGGTTTTGGTATTTGGTTTGATATGCTTTATTTGAATTGTTAAAGCTTTTATAAAGTAGAGTGTTTTTTTTTTCTATAATTGCATGAGAATGGAGTAGAAATTGTGTGAAATATGGAACAGACTGGGAGGAAAGAGTTGGTGAACAGCAAGTTTTTAACAAAGAACTGGTTGCAATGCTAGGAGGCGCGTAAGATTGGTCACGGGTACTCAGACTGAAAGCGTCAAAGTTCAATGCCAAGTGCTTATGGTCGTTTGGCAGAAAAGGCCGTTGAGCCTCCAAAAGAAGGTACAAAACGGTCGAAGGAGCTTCAGATTCTCACATCAACAATTGTAGGGGAGAGCAAGATAGCGAATAAAGGCCGAAGGAACATGCCAAGATAAAATATTTAAAATGTGATTTAGAATTTAGTGTCTTTACCTGAACCCTTTTATATTGAATTTCTCTGTAACAGGCAATTATTGAGATTTGCTTTATTTAATTTGTGCATCCTGCCTCTTCGGTAGTTGAGTTTACTTTGAACAGTAAACTTATTTAAAAATCGAGTAGGATTAGCTCAAGCTGAGGTTTATGATTTTTGATTAATCGATTCATCCTAACTTGAATAATTACTTATTTAATAAAATAATAATTTTTATTTAATTTTAATTATAAAAATATAAAAATATATTTTAATAAATTTTGAACAGTACTTCATCCTACGACATTGGTTGAGCCAAATTTTGATCAATGGACAAAGAATTCAAAAATTTTTTTACCTGTGACCTGATTTGGCCCATAAAAAGTCTAGCTACAAATGGGTTTAGTGGGGTATAAAAGGAAGCACAACCATGATTCAACAAAATCCCCGCAAAAGTGCATCTGAAGATCCAACATGAGGGTTAGGATAAAAGGTTACGATAAAAGAGCATCTACCACTTGTTGTCATGCAAATTGTTTCAACGGAAAAAAAAAATGGAAGCTACCTGATAAAAGGTTAGGATAAAATCATAATTTGTAATTTTGAAGTTTCAACTTATTTTTTAAAATTATATTTATTTTCTTTTTGATAAACAATATATTGTTTAATGAGAAATTTGAAAGTCCTATCCTTATAATTTTAATTTTTCTTGTCTTTTCGAGTGAAAAATTATATTTAATATTTTTTTCTTGTCATTTCCTTTAACTATTAATTTGAAAATCTTTTATCCTTAAAAGTTTAATGCTATCATAATAATATTTTTATTTTATAACTTTATGAGAATGATTACTTTTTATTAATATATTATTGCGTGTATATATATGCATCTATGATAGAATAAATCTTATATAATATATAATTATTAGCCCTTTTAAATCAAATTTCTATATCTTCACTAGATCCAATGGATTTGTACTTGAGGGTGTCAAAGAAGCAAGATTGAAGAAAAAAGCCAGGTTCAACATAGTTAATCAATATGTTGGCACATCAAGCAGGTGGTCACGAGAATTTGTTAAGATCCTAATTGCAAGATATGGGATTTAGATCCCACGGTGGAAAATAAAGACTTTCCATGTAGGTTTAGATGGACGTAGTCTCTCTCACTCTAATAGCTAGCTTTTAATAATATGGTTATCCAAAGGTCAATTGTTATCAAAGCCAGTTTTATCTTACGGGCCCAACACTCGGAATGACGGCCTAAACCGACATAACCGTGACCAACGTGGTGGCGACCAATGAGGACGTTAGTCCTCCAAGTGTAGAGTGGCGCTACAATCCTAATTGCAATGTATGGGCTTGGATCCCATATTGAAAAGTATAGGCTTTTTTTGTAGTTTTCTATGGTCCTAGGCTTTTCCACACTAACAGCTAGTTTTTGGGGGTATGGTTCTCCAAGACCAAAATTTAAGTTCATCATTTCTGCAACTTATTGTATTCAAAATTTTTAAAATTTATTATGGATAGTGACGTAAAAACTATTATTGTTTACTTTCAAGGAAAAGAAAAATTGGACCCCAAATTTTAAGGGTTAGTCACCCTTTTATTATTTTTTTATTATTATTCGATATAACTTTAATCCTAATTTATAAATATGAAGTTCAATATTCATGAATTGATCTTGCACATGTAAATAGAAATGATGAGCATATTAATAAACAATAAATAGGATCCTAATCTTGTTTCTACATGCAATACCAGATGGATAAAGAATGCAGCTACAAAATTTGTTTTGGTTTGACTCAAATAGTCGTGTTCAATATGAGTTTTTGCTGATGTAGTTGCATTGGATACAACCTATTAAAAGAACAATTATGATCTGCCTTCCATGGTTTTTAAAAATTGAATAGATTAATCAAACTGGTTAAATTATATAAAAAATATAAATAATTGATCCAAATTTAATAAATCCAGTTCGGTCAGTTATATCAGTTTAGATTTTGTTTTGGGCATAAGAAATTCAAGTAATATGGTTATAGGTTAGGTAGGATAATCTAATTGGATATGATAAATATAAATAAAAATATGTAACTTATTTTTTAATTAATTATTGGTTAGTTTTGTCCATACGGTTTGGAAAATAATTTAAATTGACTTATTTAATCAAATTTTATCTAATAAACTGAATGAAACAATTAGAATCAAAGACAAAGAAATGCAAGGTGCGCTATATGGAATCGACAATTCTTGAAGTAAACCATTGGCCTTGTATGTGGCATTTATTTCGAAACCATTGTCATGATATTTGAATGAATTCTAAATTCATTAGTAATAAATATTTAAATTATCAATTCTGTTACAATTTATAATTTTTATTAATATTTAAGTTCACAAAAATACTTCTCAACGAAGTTTTGATTGCCAAAGACAAATGACAAAATAATCTATAAAATCATTGCAAACTCACTACAAAGGAAAGAAGTTTTTCTAGAATATTCTATTGGGAAAAAAAGAAATTAAAAAAAAAAACTTTTTTATGAAAATTCCATAAAATAAATCAATTCACTAATAATATTTCATCGAAAAATTTCCATCAAAAAATGTATTTCTAGTGGAATAATAGCGATGAAAATTCCATAAAAAATTTATCTTCGACAAAATACAGAGAACATTCAAACCGTTTCACTTGAGGAATATCAATCCCATTTATGTTATCATTGAAAATAGCATATCTACACATCCGCTTGATATAATCCAAGTTTGTAGCTTAAGTTATAACAAGCAAAACTCCTATAACTTCAATAACAAGAGAAAATATTTCAAGTAGTCCATATCTTTGTATCATAACCTTTGGTTACTGATTATCGTCATTTTGAATTCATGAATTCATCATTTGGTTTGAAATGTATTTTTAAACTCACACTTGTATCTCAAAAAGTTTAATGTTAAAATGAAGATATCATTGTAATTCTGAAGGCAACACATGAATAAGTGGCATGACATGTTACATGGAATTTATTCCATTATGTTTATAACTGCTCAATTCATTAACTCTTAGTGGACATTGTAATCATGTCATCTTTGTTTACCACAATATTAATTTGCTTCTAAATTAATAGCCTTTACTTAAATGATACACTTATTTGAAGTGTTCATTTAGTATCTTAGATAGTGTGGACATTTCTTCCTTTGAAATCTTTAGAAATCTTAATTCAAGATTTTTGAAAGATTAAAAATGTTAGTAACACAATCTCATGGGATATTATAAAGCATATACCTTGATCACAAAATGATAAAAGCAATAATTGTCATAATGTAAATCTCAAAGTTTAATTATGTAAGAAAAAAAATCACAATGCAAGTATATCTTAAGTTTAAAAAAATAAAAATAAAAACTTAGTCATGCAATAACTTATAATCGTCAAAACTATGATCATGAATATATTTAAGAAACTCACATATCTAACTACTATCATCAAATGTAGTATGAATTAATTGCATACCTTGTTTCAAAGCAGATTCTCACACTTACTAATTTGCTTCTTTGGTTTTGAAACATGCTTACTCTTTAATCATGGTCAGTTTTTCCCCAAATAATCCTTTTTTAGAAATGATTATTTTCAAGTTCCTTAATAGAAATCAAATTTTTCCTAAGATAAGGGATGTGATACATATCTTGCAACATTAGAATTTTGTCAAAAGTAAAAGGAAGTTTGATGGTCCCTTTTCCCAGAACTTTACAGTTAGAGGAGTTCATCATGAAGACTAATTTGTCCTCATTAATCTTTTCATAGGTTTTAAATTTACCTTTAAAAGGGGTGACATGATAAGTTGCATCAAAGTCATTCCACCAATTATCTTAATTCTAAACCATAAGCATTACAACTATGCCATCTTCAATCACTATGTCAGCTTTATTTTTATTACTTTTGTGAAAGTGACACATTTTGCAAAGTGGTTATTCTTTCCACAAATAAAGCAATGGCCTTTCTTTTCTTGGAGACATTTCTAATTTGTTGAACTTCTTCTTCCTCCTTAAAGAGTTTTTTTGCCCTTTATTGTCAGTTTTATTCTTGCTTTTGAAAGAAAATGATAAAGTAGGACCTTCAATTTTATTTATGCTATTGTCACTCACTATATTAGAGGTTTCATCTCTCTTTTGGGTTGCATTTTCAATTTGCATGTGTCGAACCAATTTATCCAAAGTAAATGATTTTTTTTCTAATGTTTTAAATACCTTTGGTAATATTTCTAAGGTAGAGGTAACTTATCAATAATAATTGATGCTTGGAAAGTTTAACAGATTGGTCATCTGCATCTTTGCACTTATTGTAATGTTATTAATTCATTCACTTTATCAATAACAGACTTAGAATCCATCATTTTAAAGTTAACATGCCTCTTTACAAGGAAAGGCTTGTTTCCTACATCCTTATTCTCAAAATTTTTTGTTGTTTTGTCATTAATTCTTTATTTTTACGTGTTTCTTATTGATAGTACTCTTGTAATATGTAAACAACTTTCAAAAAAACCATTGCTTGTAGTTGAGGCCATCAAACCTCACAAGTTTCTCCACTTTATAGACATGGTGTTTGATTGTTAGTGTATGCCCTTGAACTAATCTAATTGGGACTTGAGAGATACTGTCAATCATCTGTAAACCAATGACTATGGGACCTCATCTATTCAATAGAGACAACTATTTTTATTGGAAGCCAAGGATGAGGCTTTTTGTTCGAGTCAATAATTATGAAGTACGAAAAGTCATCACTAATGGACTACTCATTTCTAAGAAGAAAGTTAGAGATATTATTGTGCTAAAGAAAGAAGATGAGTAAGATGAACAAGACACTAAAATGGCACAACTAAATGCCAAGGCCATGCACATACACTATTTTGTGCTTCAAGCGCTAGTGAGTATAATAGAGTTACATTGTGACAATGCTAAGCAAGTGTGGGACAAGTTAGCAACTACCCATGAAGGTACAAATCAAGTCAAAGAATCCAAAATTATTATGCTCACACTTAACTATGATTTGTTCAAAATAAAGTTGGATGAAACAAACATGAGATGTCTGACCAATTTACAGATGTGACCAATGGTATAAAGGCACTTGGGAAGACATATCCAAACAAAGAGCTAGTGAAGAAGCTTATAAATAGTCTTCCTAGGTCTGGGAGGCAAAAGTGACGGCAATTAAAGAATCTAAGGATTCCAACACATTCTCCTTGGATAAAGTCGTAGGTTTTCTCTATAGGAATCCATATTCCTAGTGAAGTTTGAGCTCTTACAATAATATCATTTAAAAATTTACAAAGTAACATAGATATGTAATGAAAATATTAAACACAAAAATAGCCTAACTTCCTTGTGGATCTTCAGGAGGGATGTAAACATGTAGTAAATTAAAATCAAATTTAATAAAGTCAAACATGCCTTACACGAAGGAAATGTGCATGACTAAAAGATATCTTTGGATAGGGAAGTCTTCTCTCGAGTGGACTCTTCCTATTTTAATGCGATAGGAGCGAGAAAGTACAGATTCTTGACTTTTGATCATGATGAAAGGCTATCAAATGAATCGCTCGACCAACTAGTCTCAATGGCCACTATGAAGTAGTAAAAATTTAGAGTTGCTATCAATCATTTAGGCTAGGCACAATCGGATGCTTACTGAAAAATGACATTTCAAGTTACAAACCTTAAAAGATCGATTCCATGGTCTACGCGGTCTAGATATTTTTCGTTTGGGTTTGAAAGTTGGTTATACGCAATGAAGTATCAACCTTCTCACAATGCTCGAGATCGGTACCTTCTAGCCATGCTTAACTTATTTGCGGTTCCTTTGGTTTTAACTTGTCATTATCTTAATATGATCCCATTTTTATGCATGAATTTGTATGAAATTATAAACTTTGGAAAAAAATTTAATCTCATATGTGCCCTGCAAAAGTGGGAAACATAGAGATTTTTAAAATAAGTTCTGGATTTAATTTTGAAAATAAGATACTTTGTATCAAGCACTAGAGGGATATTGACATGAAGCTTTGCCTTTATGATTTTTGAAAATGATTTGAAAATATGAATACAAGGTAAACACCACAAAAAAAAACTTGTTAGTAAGACAAACAAGAAATAACATCACGTAAAGTAAATCACACAAAAAAAAAAAGGGAAAGAATAGTAGGAATGTATTTCATAATTGTCATCGATTATCTTAAAATAATGAAATCGACAATTTTGAGATGCATTTGGATCCATTGGTTGCTAAGGCATGAAAACTAGGTTTAAAATTTGATAAATTTTGGAGAATATCTGTAAGAGAGAAAATTTGATTTTTGATAATTTTTAAAAAGTGGGATTGACAAATTTAAATTGATGCAAATTGGTTATTTCTTGACAAAAGTGAGATTTTGACGTTTCTTAACGAAAACCAAAATTTTTAAGTTAAAAAGATAGGAATTGATAAAATTAAAATTGCTAAAATTTAGGAAAATACTTGTGCGTTGATCTGAGCCTAGAGGTAGATTAACATGTGTTCTTAAATTCGATAGGGGTTTGGTTGGACTCGTTTACGGGCATCCAAATGCCTTGAAGCAGGAATTTAGAAAAATTAATTAATTTTGAAGGGATAACATCATGTTATCCCCATTTTTAATTTTATTTCAGATTGATCCTAAGGTTTTAGGAGTCGATTGAGGTACCCTTGGAAAACTGACTCAATGAGGTTCAATATAAAAATAATCCAAAAATTCTAGAAAAATTACCACTTAAATGGAAATAATTATTAAAATTGGGATTAGTTTGACATTTGCAGTATATGCATGGGGAACTCATTCAAAATTTTTAAATGGCTAATGATATCTTTTTAGAAAGGGAATTTCATGAACTTTTATAAAAAATGTTTTAAATTTCAAAAAAAATCATTTGGTGGGGCAAAATGGCCCGAACATAATGTAAAGCTCTGATTCTAGAAGTTCTAGATAGTATTAGTTTGAAAAATCATAACTTCTTCATCTGAAATTATCTAAGGCAAAGAAGACACCTTTGGAAAGGTAATTTGATGCCCTTTTATGAAAAATATCAAAACTTTTGTGAAAATAGTTTATAGTCTAAAAATAATTTTTCCAGCAATGACTATAATGCTACTAGCTTGAAACAAGAGAAATTTCTAATTTTTTGAGCTTTTTGGAGCTAAACTTTGGTTTTGGACATTCAAAAGTCAGTAACAATAGGGGGCCAGTGAAAATGGCTTTACAAGCTTATTTGCGTAATGCCGGAGTTGTTTGAGATGATGGAATAGCCCATTAAATATGTCACTAATAAGGGACTCTAGACAAAAAGACTAAGGCACAAACAACTTTAGACAATTATAAGGATGTTCTATTTTTGAAGATAGAATAGTTAGCCTCAATAAATCTTGAATCCAAACATGTAAAGGTTGTTTTTTCCTAAATATTGGAAGACCAATAAATAGAAGACCTTAAGTCTTATTAAAGTTAACATGACCTTACCTTGGAGGTTTTTTTTTTTAAAAAAGTAGGTTTTGACAAACATCAAACAAGTATCTTGACAAGCATGACATGAACTAAATATGATGTTCATGGCAAATAAACATAGGAAGCATATTTAAGCAGACAAATATGACATTTTAACATGAAAACAATGACAAAAATGCAAGAAAATGACAAAAATATTCATGAAAATGTTAGTTTCATGAATGACGTCAAGAATCATGCCATGGAAGATGACATGAACATGTTTAAGCAAGAAAAATTAGTTTCATGAATGACGTCAAGAATCATGCCATGGAAGATGACATGAACATGTTTAAGCAAGAAAAAATTCATTGAAATTTTCAAGACAACATTAAAACATGATTTTGAAGCAAGCGAAGCATATAAGCATAGTGAAATGTATAGAAGTGTTACCAAGGCATTAATAATCCTGAGTCTACCATAAATAAGGCCACAAAATACATGAAAGTCCTGGGAATAAGGTCATGGTCACATAGATATGGCTTATTAAAATGATGATAATGATAATAAAAAAAAAGATAAGATTGAAAAAAGATAAACGTTATACCAAGAAGCTTTAAGCTTTGCCTTTGTTGTTAAGCAGAAAACTAGTTCACTTTCTCCCTTCTCTTTGTTATTGATTAGCAGGAAAATAGTGGTCAAGAATGAACCTAAGGGATATATTAACAATGGAAGGAGGTTTAAGAAGAAAAAGAGTGAAATAAAGGGTTTTAGAAGGGTTTTCGATGAAGGCTTGAGGGAGCAATAGAAATAAGAGTGTTTGAGAGTGGAAGATGGCTGAAGAATGTTTTGAAGAGTGTGAGAATGAATATGAAGTCCTTCGTTCAGGTAAACTGAGATTTGCCTATATAGCCATATGAAAGTAAAGACAAAATGCAAAAACCAAAGGCATTTTAAGGTTTTCGTGCATCATCTTTAACGTGGACATATACTCTGCTGTCCATTAAATGCATTAGGTGCTTAGCAAAAATAGTGGATCAAGGATACTTTATTCAGGTAAGCAATGAGAAAAACCAATTTTGCCTTCTAATAATTGAATTAGGTTTTGAATATATTTCGTATCATGGCTATTTAAGCCTAAAAAATTGCAATTAATCCAATCACAAGTCTAATACTAAGGATTGGTATGAATTTTGATGCCCAAAACATAGCCCGATTCATGTTTTAATGTCATGGTACAAAGGGGTCAAAATAGCATGAATTGGGCCATTTTTGGCTTGGTGTATCAACACTTAAAGCAAATTTTTGCCCAGATATCTATACAGTGAAGCTAGTATTGATACTTAGAGCTTGGTATCACTACCATCACTCTTTACAATGATACAGGTGGACTAAATAGGCAATTTTAATCTACAATATAACTTGGTTTCGATACAATATGCCAAGTATCAATACACAATAACATATATTGATACCACAAGCCTTGGTATAGGTACACCAACACCTGCATCAATACTTTGACATGTTGTATCGATACAACATTTGAAATTTGGCTTTTGGCTAACTTTGGAGGCCTTGTTTCTATACACCATGGCTTTATATCGATACATACATGAAAAAAATGTTAATTTTAAGTACCTTTGGCACCAAGACACCTTACCTTAGCTGGGAATGATGGATGATTGATCTGTGCTTACTCAAATGACCTTGATGACACTAGAATAGTGACTTTGATGCCTTTTTTTAAAACATTTTTTTAATATGGTCCTTAGACACTTCAGACCTTTCTAGAAAAGTTTTTTGCCTAGCACCTTGTTGCCTAATAGTGCTTGCTAACATGGCACCTGACAGTTATCCCTATTTTTTATTTTTATTATTTTATTCTACTACTTTTTAATTAAGTCTTGAAATATTAGAATATGGCCAAGAAAAAATGGGGTCTTTACAAATAAAATTAAATCATAAATCTAATGAGAAGTTACCTAACTCTCAAATATAGTAATCAAGAGTTAAATCCAATCTGAGAAAACTTGAAGGTGGGTGGTTTGGTGTCTGATCAGATCTATGAGATCACGAGCGATACATTAGTCATGCCTTTAATGTTAATCCACATGGATGATAATGGAACCTTTTCAAGGATCAATGATTCTATAATGCTAGCTAATTGACTTAATTAGTCTTAACCAAAAGATAACTAAGGCATACTTTTTCCTTCACCCAATCCAAGAACTATTCTGGAATGGTTTTTTCTCTAGAGAAAAAATAAAATTGCACAAAGGAGGAGGAATTAAGCAAGGTGGTAATAGTGGTTTTCACCTTCCTTGGGTGTGACTTTTATGAGAACTTGAGAAAGAACAATTTTCTCTCAAAACTAATTACTTCAAAAGTGTTTCTCTAAGTATGAATCACAATAGTCATCCCTTCCTAATACTTTCCTTAGCCGAATTCAATCTCCTCCATTTGGAAAAGTTTTGATCAAATCATACTTGCTTACATAGGTGAAACTCTTTCACTTAAAAGCAACTTAATTTGATCAATTTCTTGTTACCAGAACTTTACGACTGAACCATGCTTATCTTAATATGCATTGTGGATTTTGGCCAATGCACCATGTATGTGACCAAAATTCCATCTAAATGCATTATAGTTAAATTACCTAGTTTATGTATCTTTTCAATTTAGTTTACCAAATTAAACTCTTTTAATTTATTGCATAAATCATTTAATTTATCTTATTTAACTATAACATAATTAAATTAAGATAAATGATTAGAAACCTATTCTAGCTAATTAATTATCCTTCTATGAATTTGATCGAAATAAAATTCATAAATTTTTGAAACAATTTTAATTTAATAATAATGTTATTAATATTAATTATCTAAATAATTAATATTTTGATAAGATTATCCAAGGATTTCATCTATGACATATCCAGCATGTAATGTCTAATTTAGACATTATCTATATAGACATAGTATGTCTTAAGTTAGACATTATCCCGATAAGACAATCCTATCTACTATTTAAAAAGGCAACAAAATCTTAGATTTCACAAAATCTAAAATTTTTGTCTTAAATTAATTCTTTATTGATCTTTTCAATTATGTCATCTATTAAATCATCTTTTATTTAATTAAGTCATACTTAATTTAATCCTAATTTTAATTCAACAATATCATCCTATCATCTGTGATCTATTAAGTTCTCAATATGTTGGTAGTGAACAAAATTAATCTCATTAATCATGTTCATTGATCAAGAGTGAGATCTAGTAACCCATCATGACCACCCAAATGTCGAGGAGTCAATTTTACCTTATCGAAACCTTTCAATAATTAGCTTATCAGTATAGTATGTCCTTTCACCATACCAAAATAAGCATGAGCATGCTACAGTGTCTACTCATGCTTCAATCCATGTTCAATCTTGTAACTCAAGGTTAATGATCATGAATCTAAGAGGAACATTTCTTCATAATTCACTATGCTTTGGCTAAAGACTTTGATCTGATTGACCTTAGTTAAGATCATTCAAGATATGTCTCCAATATCACTTAGAGTGGTGAATCTTCTTTAGATCACTAATCAACCTATCATATGGATTATGCCATACATAACATACTCATATTTAGTATCCATCCATTGTGGACCTATTCGAAGTAAATCTCAGTATGACACTCCTTATATGGGATGACCTATTATCACAAGTTTGAGGACTATTTACATAACTGACACATGAAAACATATTCCATAGATACTTGAGTGACTAATGCTAAATGGAGTTCTCATACAAGCCATATTTAATGAACTTGTTTCCACAAAACAAGTACTCATATGCTATCCCCAAGTATCCCATATACTTCACCTTTTGACATTTTCGTTTTGAACAATTCCTTTAAGATGTCAAATCTCTTAACATGCTTTTCCTTATCAAATAGTTTTCTAAGGTTTAGGATGATGTTTAGAGCATTCGTGCCCTCGTGTTACTGTTAGAGATCAAAAGCCATGTTGGCCATCATCACACATATGGCTTGTAATAAGTCATCTTTATGCCTTTGATAGGCATCCTGTTGTTCCTAAAAAACATCAATTATAGGCTCATCGGGTACAGGCTCATCAAGAACATAGGCCTTTTTGTTTTTTTTTAACATTATAAAGCCAATTGATAAAATTTTGCCAATCAACTTATTAGCATCCAATATGCTATGAAGTGAAAATTTTGCAGTCATACTTCTTGTTTACATTCTGTATGAATTTGGAACATATAGAATTGTCAATACCATATATAAAGTAATTATTTAGTTAGGTTTTAATAACTAAAATGATTATTCACATTATTTTCGCAAACTTATAACCTTCAACTATAATATGAGAAGTTCAACATTTTGAATCTTCTTAATGAGCTAAGCATTTCTCTCATTCTTACAAAACCTTAAGCAACTCAACAAATTATGTGAAAAGTGATTGAGTAGGTAACTTAATTTACCAATTGCATCTCTATACAACTCATAGATTAATTAAATCAGCCCAAAATTGAATCTCATTCAGCACACTTTCTGTCCTAAGATGCAGCAAATCCATGGAACATTTCCACAAGGATTTCTAGGTGCATTAGGGATTTCTAGGTGCATGCGCAGAATGGATCCTTTGAAGTTGCTCTAAAAGTCTAGCTTTGAGATTTTTGCGCAATAAGGCTAAAATTAGCTTTCATTGAATTAAAATAAATATAAATAATTTAAAATTAATTTTTATACATAATATATTGAAAAACTAGAATATAAAATATATAAAAAATTAATTTTTTAAAGCAAAGAAAGATTCAGCAAAAATCAGCCTAATGATACATACTAAATGGTCTAGACAACGTTGGTTTTCAACATTTTGATGTGTATTTAATCCAAACCAATTTAAAACAATTTTTATTGATCTAGAAAATTTAATAATGATTAAAATATTCATTTACCATCCTGTCAAGAGTTAAGAAAAAATTACAAAAGTATTTTACAAAGCTTATGTGGCCAAACCTAGAAACAAATGCATACGACATCACAATGTCAATTACCATGAATTAAGCTATATGTACTAGATGTAATCCGTAACCTATAGACTCTGATACCACTTGCAAGAATTCATATTCTTGGTAAAGTTTGACCTCATGCAATAATATCGTTTAAAAATTGACAAAATAACATAAATACGTAGCAAAAATATTAAACAAGAAAATAGCCAAACTTTCATTTTGGTCTTTAGAAAGGATGTAAATGTGTAGTAAATTAAAATTAGATTTAATAAAATTAAATCGAACATCTGATAAGAAGTCAGCTAACTCTCAAATATCATAATATAAAGTTAAATCCAATCCAAGAAAATTTAAAGGTGAGAGGCTCGGTGTTGATCAGCTTTACGAGGTCATGAGCAATGCACTTGTCTGTCTCCAATGGTAATCTACACAAATGATAATGGGAGCCTTCTTAAGGATTAATGGTTCTTCAGTGCTATCTAGAAGACTCAAAGAGTCTCAATCCAAAAATGACTATGGCTTGTTTCTTCCTTCACCTAATTTAAGAACCATTCCGTAGTGGTGTTTTCTCTAAAGAAAAGGGAAGAATGCGCAAGGGAAAAGGAATTAAGAGTGGCAATAATGGTGGTTTTCACCTACCTTGGGCAGCGGCTGTTAGGAAAACTTGAGAGAAAATAAATTTTCACTCAAAACTATTTACCTTGAAAATGTTTCTCTAAGTCTCAATCATGATAGTTGTACCTTTTTAATTCTTACCTTAGCTGACTTCAATCTCTTCCATTTGGAAGAGTTTTGATCAAATCATACTTTCTTACATTGGTGAAACTTTTTCACTTAAGAGTAATCTAGTTTGATCAATTCTTCCTACCTAAAACTTTATGGCCATACCAAGCTCATCTAATGTGCATTATGGATTTCGACCAATGCCCCATGCATGTGATCAGAATTCCATCTTGGTGCATTATAGATGAGTTAGCTAGTTTAGGTTTCTTTTGAGTTTATTTTACCAAATTAAACGCTTTTAGTTTATCTCATAAATCATATAATTTATTTTATTTAATTATCACATAATTAAATTAAGATAAATAATTATAAACCCATTTTAGCTCATTAAATTATCCTTTTATGAATTTTATCCAAGTAAAATTCGTAAACTAATTTAAATCAATCTTAATTTAATAATAATTTTATTAATATTAATTATCTAATTAATTAATATTTTGATAAGATTATCCAAGGATTTCGGCTAGGACATATCCACCACATAATGTCTTAACGTAGATATGATCCATCTAGACATAGTATGTCTCAATTTAGACATTATCTAGATAAGACATCTTATCTACTATGTCTTAAAAAGATAATAAAATCTTAGATTTCACAAAATCTAAATTTTTGTCTTAAATTAATTTTTAATTAAAATTTTCTATTGTCCTTCATTTAATCATCTTTTATTTAATTAAGTCAAACTTAATTAAATCTTGATTTTAATCGAAGAATGTCATCATATTATGTGCGACCCATTAAGGTCCCAACATGTTGGCAATGAACATAATTAATGTCATTAATCATGTTCATAGATCAAGAGTGGGATCTAGCTACCCATCATGACCACCCAAATGCTGGAAAGTTGATGTGACCTCATTAAAACCTTTTAGTAACTAGCCTTTTAGTATTATACGGCCTTTCACCATTATATCTCGAAAAGAGCATAAGCATGCTACAATGTCTACTCGTGCTTCAATCGATGTTTGATCTTGCAACTTCAGGTTAACGACCATGAATCAATGAAAACATTTCCTCATAATTAATTATAGTCTGGTCAGAGACTTTATTTGATTCATCTTAGTTAAGATCATTCGAGATAATTCTCCAATATCACTCAGAGTGGTAAATTCTTTCTAAATCACTTATCCACCTACCATATAAATAATGTCATACCTAACGTACCCTTACATGGTATCCATCTATTATGGACCCATTCATAGTAAATCTAAGTATAACACTATTCATATGCAATGACTGGGTATCATCAGTCCGAGGACAATTTACATGACTAGTACATGAAAAGATATTCCTTAGATAAGTGACTAATACCAAATGGAGTTCTCATACAGGCCATGTTCAGTGAACTTGTTTCCAGAAAAAAAAGCACCCATATGCTATCCCAAGTATCCCATATACTTTAACTTCTAGGAGATCAAAGAGTTGGATGCATCCAATGCATAGAGGCTTAGCATATACTAGTCTTTGTGCATTTTAACGCCTTGTCTTGACAATACGATGACTAGGAACATTATTAGAAACACGGTTTTGTTGCAAAGGATCTCATCATTGTAACTCATTACTATCTTTGCAAGGTCATTGCATTTCAAGGGCTTCATCCAATTAATGTTTGCATGATAGTCAATCAGGCCACTAACATGAAAGAAAATTTTTATCACTATAAAATAGTAACATGTATATAATTAATTGACTTTGTATCTTATGTCCAATCTAATTAGTTCAAGGACAAACACAAATACTTTCTTAACTTATGAAATGAAATTCAAAACAAAAAAGGCTAGCTTTGCCTTCAAATCACCACTCAAAGTGAAAAAGATGATCAAAAGATGGCTATGTTTGCAAAAAGGTTCAACAAATTCATGATAATGAACAAAGCAAGAAGACCTTCAAGAAGAGAGATAGCACAATGAGAATCAAGTAAAAAAAAGATCCTATTATTTGGAGTTTAAGAAACTAGGCCACATCAAATTTGAGTGTCTAATATGGAGAAAGGAAAAAAAGAAATCCATGGTGGCTACATGGAGTGATAGTGACACATCCAACAATGATGGTAATGAAGTAGCCAACCTATGTCTCATGGCTCTTGATGAGCCCAAGGTATCTTCTAATGCTAATCCATATACATTTAATGAATTACAAAATGCCTTTGATGAATTAGCATTAGAATTTGGGGCCATAAATTTGAAATATAGGAAAATGATTTTAAAACTTAAAGAAGAAAATGAATCATTGAGCATGACTTAAAATGATCTTGGAAAGAAAATGGATTATTTAAAAATTAAGATTGATGATTTGGCTAAGAAAAATACAAACTTACACAACTCATTATCTAGATTTTATATAGCACAATAAAAGCTAAATGACACGCTAGAAACACAAAGAACATTTTTTGACAAAGATGGTTTAGGCCATAATGGCATCGAAAAAAGAAACTCATTTTAAGAAATTTCTTTATGAAACAAAACAAACCATATGATGCATCTAGTGCTTGTATACATTTAAAGTTTGTCACTTATAAAGGGAAGCTCCCTAGGACTACGTGGATTCCTAAAGGAGTTCGCATATCTTAAGATGAGGCTACTAAAATATGTGGATCTTAAAAGGAACAAGACTTTTGAATACTAATTCTGAAAGACCTAATAAATTTGGGTACCTAGAAACAAAATATGACTTTGTGTTTGTAAGACGAAGAGCATTGTTTGAAGGCAAATACAAAAAAAAAAAAAAATTCTTGGTACCTTAAAAGTGTATGCTTAAGGCACATGACTAGAGACAAAAGTCAATTGTTAGAACTAAGGCCTAAAGATGGTGGAGCTGTTACTTCCCTCAAAAGGACACATTGAAGGCATTGGAACCATTGGTAACAATTCCTCATCGAATATTGAAAATGTTCTTTTTGTCAAAGGTCCTAAGCAGAACCTCATTATTATTAGTCAATTATGTGATAAAAGCATGAAAGTTATCATTGAGTCCATGAGTTGTCAAGTTGTTAATGTCCAACCAAATAAAATTATTTTCAAAGGACAGACAAGAAAATATTTATATTGTCTATATAGATGATTTATCCTTCCAAAATATTTCTTTTGTTACTTATGATGTTAGGCCTTGCTCGTGGCATAGAAGATTAAGATATTCTAGCATAAATGTGGTTTCTAAATTATCTAGTAAAGACCTTGTTGGATTGCCACAAATAAAATTTGAAAATAAATTATATAATACATGTCTTTAAGAAAAATATAAGAGAGCTTCATTCAAACCAACTAATATTGTTTCAACTACTAGAGCACTAAAACTAATTCATATTGACCTTTTTAGCCCCACTAGCATATTAAGCTTAGATGGTAAACAATATAGATTTGTTATCATGGATGATTACTCTAGGTTTATTTTGGTTCTGTTTTTAAGCTTTAAAGATAAAGCCTTAGAGAATTCATTATTTTTCGTAAAATTATTCAAAATAAAAAAGGACATTCTATTTCAAGTGTAAGAAGTAACCATGGAAAAGAGTTTAAAAATTTTGGATTTGATAAATTTTGCAATGAAATTGATATTATTCATAATTGTTTGTCTCCTAGAACCCTCAACAAGAAGGAGTTGTTGAGAGGAAGAATAAAACCTTAGAAGAAATAGTTAGAACCATGTTTTGTGTAAATTATTTACCAGGATAGTTTTGGGCGAAATCCATAAATTCTTCTATTATATGATCAATAGAGCTATAGTTAGCTTAATTTAAAGAAAATTCCATATGAACTTTTTAAGGGAAGAAAGCCTAACATTAGCTATTTTCATCCTTGTAGATACTATTTTTTTGTTAAATAATGAGAAAGATAATGTTAGTAAATTTAATGCATAAAGTGAATTGACTATTATATGAATTCTAAAACTTTTAGTTTTTAATAAGAGACCTTATTTGTTAAAGAATCTATTGTTAAAGAATCTACTCATGTTATATTTGATGAAGTTAACTTAACCTTGAAAAAAGTATCTCTTGATAATAATGATATAGGAATTTATCAAGAAAATCAAGTTGAAGCAATACATAAAGGGCATGAAGAAGATGTTTAAGAATATGAGCCTTGAAAGGAAGATGAACTTTATGAGCTGACTCAAGTTAAAAGAGAAAGAAATCCTAGAGAGTTGACTTATGTTAAAGAAGGTGAGATTATTGGTCATTAAATCAAGAAGTAAGAACTAGATCCTCTTTTACAAATGCATAAAATTATATAGCTTTTCCTTTTCAAATTGAACCTCAGAATATTGATGGGGCTTTAAAAGATGATAATTAAATTACATCCATACAAGAAGAGTTTAATCAATTTGAGAGAAGTAAAGCTTGGAATCTAATAGAGAGACCTAATGACTGCTTTATCATAGGTATGAAAAAGGTTTCTAGAAATAAACTTGATCAGCATGGAAGCATTTTTAGAAATGAGGCTAGATTAGTGGCTAAGGGATATAGTCAAGAAGAGGGAATTGATTATGATGAGACTTACACTGTTGTAGCTAGATTGAAGCTATTAGAATACTTTTAGCTTTTGCATGCTTTAATGATTTCAAGTTGTTTTCAAAAGATGTTAAAAGTATATTTTTCAGATAGTATTAGTAATGAGGAAGTTTATGTTAAACAATCTTCCAGTTTGAAAATCGTCATAATTCTTCCTAATCATGTTTTAAACTTTTAAAAGTTTTATAAGGTTTGAAGCAAGCTTCTAAAACATGGTTTGAAAGACTTCTAAAATTTTTAACTGAAAAGGTTTTAATAAAGGCAAAGTTGCCATAACTCTTTTAATAAAAGTTAAAGGCAAAAGCATTCTAGTAGTTCAAGTTTATATTGATAATATTATTTTTGTTGCCCCTATTAAGTCTCTCTATCAAGAATTTTCTAAGCTTATGTAAGATGAATTTGAGACGAGCATGATGGAAGAATTGATATTCTTTTTGGGACTTCATGTTTAGCAATCTAAGTCTAGCATCTTTATCAATCAAGCAAAATATACAAAGGACTAACTTAAGAGGTTAAAGATGGGTGGAACAAAGCCTTGCTCCATACTTATGAGTACGTTAACAAAGCTTGAAAAGGATAAAGGAAGTAAATGTGTTGACTCTAAACTTTAGAGGTCTATGATAAGCTTATTGTTTTATCTTATTGTAAGTAGACCCTATATAATAATTAATGTATGCATATGTGCTAGATATGAATCTTCACCTAGAGACTCATATTTAGTTGCTATAAAAAGAATATTTTAATATCTTAGAGACACTCATAATTTAGGCTTATGGTAGCCAATAGGATCATTATTTGGTTTACGTACTTATTCCAATTTAGATTTTGGTAGATGCAAAATTCATAGGAAAAGCACTTCAGTACTTGTTAATTTCTTAGAAATACGCTCATATCATGATTTTTCAAGAAACGAAATAGTGTTGCTTTATCTACAATTGAAGCGGAATACATATCTGTTGGAAGTTATTGTGCCCAAATCTTATGGATAAAACAACAGATAGAGGATTTTGGAATTACCATGGATCATATTACTATTAAAGGTGACAATGCAGTTGCCACTAATCTCACTAAAAATCTTATTCAATATTCTAGAACTATGCACATTGAGATAAAACCACTTTATTAGAGATGATGTCTAAAAATGTGATATTGTGCTTAAGTTTGTTTATACCTTGCATTAATAACTGGATTTTTTACAAAAACTCTTTATAAGAATAGATTATGCACCATTAAAGGTGAATTTGGATTAATGAATGCTCCTTGATCATGTTTTGATATTCTACATGATATGACATTGTTCGAATGATTTGCTATTCAACTTTATTTTATCGACCTATTTGGTTCCTAAAAAATTGATTTGACTTGATGATTTTATGTAATGAATATGCTCAATGATTTGGAATTGCTAAATTCATTCACTTTGAACATGCAAAACTACTACTGAAATCAAGAATGCATAAAAAATTTTGAATATGTTCAAAATTGCATGGTTCATTTAAATTTCAAGTTTTCACATTGAAAATGATTTTTCTTTCAATTCAAATTTTTCATGGAAAACTTAAATTTGATGATCCTTTAACCTTCTTAGATCAATTCATGCATACTATTTTCACTTCATATGATTTAGCATGAAAATTTATATGTTTTCTTCCATTTTCTTCAAATCTAAGTCTATTGTATAATAGAATATTGTTTGTATTAATACAATGTTCATAAAATCTGTAAAAGCTAGATTTTGAATATTGTATCGATACCAATATCTAATATCGATACAATGTATCAATAGATCTGTGTACCCACTGTATCGATATAATGTATCGATACCAAAATAAATCTGTATCAATATAGACTTTTTGTGTGCCCATATTCCTTTTCATTTAGCTTTAAACACCAATCTCTCTCTCAGTTCTTCTCAACACTCCACAATTTCTCATAAAAAATTTTCAAAATTGATTTTTCCTCTGAATTTTCACTATATTTTCACTTTATACCATTTTGTGCATATAAATCTTCTTTTTTATCCCCAAAAGACTAAATCATCATCAAATTTTGAAATATTTCTTTTCAAAACCTTAACTCCATTTTCTTAAAATTCTCTAATTTTTTTTCAAGTTCTTATGCAGTTTCTTGGCTTTTCCCTTCCCCATCATCCCTTTTTGATGTTACTATGATTTGGTTAGATTTCACCACCCTCAACACTTAAGACCAAGCTCGAAACTCGTTACCCCCAACCATTTGACAAAAAGCCTCAACCAAGTCCTCCTTTTACCCTGCCTAGCTCTATTGCCCACGTTAATCCCCCACCTGCCCTACCTATCCATTGCTCTCAGAAAACCTATTCGAACCCACCTAAAACACTTATTTCTCCATTCCATCCACTACAAACATCTCACAACACCCTATCATCATATGCAACATTTTGTCCATCCCTCACACCTTCCAAACTTGACTTGCTACCAAGTGTTTAACAAAAATCCTGTTAGACAATTTTCCTTTTTGCACCTTCGAAATGCCTCACTAAACCAAATAAACCGCCAGACATTCGTCACCCATACTTTGAATATGAAAAAGCTAGATTTTGAATACTGTATCGATACCAATATCTAATATCGATGCATTGTATCAATAAATCTGTGTGCCCATTGTATCGATATAATGTATTGATACCAAAATAAATTTGTATCAATATAGACTTTTTGTGTGCCCATCTTCCTTCTCATTTAGCTTTAACCACCATTCTCTCTCTCGGTTCCTCTTAACATTCCACAATTTCTTATAAAAAATTTTCAAAATTGATTTTTCCTCTTAATTTTCACTCTATTTTCACTTTATATCATTTTGTGCATAGAAATCTTTTTTTTTATCCCTAAAAGACTAAACATCATAAAATTTTGAAATCTTTCTTTTTAAAACCCTAACTCCATTTTCTTAAAATTCTCTAATTTTTTTCTAAGTTCTTCTACAGTTTTTTGTCTTTTTCCCTTCCCGATCATCCCTCTTTGATGTTCCTATGATTTGGTTAGATTTCACCACCCTCAACACTTAAGACCAAGCTCAAAACTCGTTACCCACAACCATTTGACAAAAAGCCTCAACCAAGTCCTTCCTTTACCCTGCCCTAGTCCACTACCCACACTGATCCCCCACCTGCCCTACCCATCCATTACTCTCAGAAAACCTATTCGAACCCACCCAAAACACATCTTTTTCCCATTCCATCAACTACAAACATCTCACAACACCCATAACATCATATGCTACATTTTGTCCATCCCTTACACCTTTTAAACTTAAATCGCTACCAAGTTTTTGACAAAAATCCTCTTAGACTATTTTCCTTTTTGCACCCTCCAAATGCCTCAGTAAACCAAACAAACCACTAGACATTCATCATTTGTACTTTGAATATGACAAAGCTAGATTTTGAATATTGTATCGATACCAATATCTAATATCGATATAGTGTATCAATAAATCTATATGCCCATTGTATCGATATAATGTATTGATACCAAAATAAATCCGTATCAATATAAACTTTTTGTATGCCCATCTTCCTTCTCACTTAGCTTTAAACACCATTCTCTCTTTTGGTTTCTTTTAACACTCCACAATTTCTCATAAAAAATTTTCAAAATTGATTTTTCCTCTTAATTTTCACTCCATTTTCACTTTACATCATTTTGTGCATAGAAATCTTCTTTTTATCCCCAAAAGACTAAACATCATAAAATTTTAAAATCTTTCTTTTCAAAACCCTAACTCTATTTTCCTAAAATTCTTTAATTTTTTTCTAAATTCTTATGCAATTTCTTATCTTTTACCCTTCCCCATCATCCCTCTGTGATGTTACTGTGATTTGGTTAGATTTCACTACCATTTGACAAAAAGCCCCAACCAAGTTTTCCCTTTACCCTACCTTGCTCTAATACCTACACTAACCCCTCACTCACCCTACCCATCCATTGCTCTCAGAAAACTTATTCGAAGCCACCCAAAACATATATACTTCCATTCTATCCACTATAAACATCTCACAACACCCGTCTCATTAGATGCTACATTTTGTCCATCCCTCACACCTTCCAAACTTGACTCGCTACCAAGTGTTTGACAAAAATCCTGTTAGACTATTTTTTTCCACCCTCCAAATGCCTCACTAAACCAAACAAACCGCAAGACATTCAACACCTGTACTTTTATTTCCTTTATCGATTAACCCCTAAGTTTATCTTATAACCAAATCAATTTATCTTTGACCCGTGCTTTTGAGATGCTTATGCTCGTGAATGTTTTAACACTATTTCTACCCGAATGCCTATCCAATAATATGGAGTCATTAATTTCTCTTTTCTTTAATCCATCACTTACCGTTATCTTCTAACTTTAGATAATTTTAAATGGACCAAATTCTTCTCCTTAATTGTTCAATCCATAAGAACCTTATTTATGCATTCTTTAGTAATGTTTCTTTTGTCTACTTTGCAAGTAATTGTGTCATTGCTCTTTGATCATACCTCTGAGGTCAAAAATTGTTGTCACCCAAGCATCTATTGCCATCATATTCGATTTTTCATATAAAGCCATAACCAAAAAGGGTATGGCACTCTATTGACTTTCACACCCTCGATCATAAAGCCACCTCATTTTTTCCCTTTAATTGTTTATTGTATTTTATGATCTCTCGTACGCTTTACCCTTACAGCACCAAGCATACTTTGCTTAACTCTAACGATTATTGGGGGCTTCATATAATCCAAACTAGTAATTATCCCAACTTTGCTCACTTTATCTTTGCTAATCTCATGAATGATGTCCAAGGTTCTCATAACCTCTTCCATGGCATGCCTTAAAGCTACTACTTTGAAGCTCAAAGTTTTGATCTCTCTTGACACCCTGCCTCATGATCACTTGACATCGATATCTTAGACAAAAAAATATGCCTAGTTGGTTATACCATTCAGGATGGCACTTGCGTTCCTCAACCATGACAATAACCTCTACCACTACTCGTGTAACTAGATTCTCTGGCACCTAATGATAATCCCTTATACATTGCCGACCATGTGCATCCGATGATTACAATGATCATGCTATGGAGAATGATCCACCTATTCCCTCACCAGACATCAATACCTTATCTTTCATGCCCATAGATATACATACCATGTATAATTCCATCATGGCCATTTTTATGCATGGGATCAATGATACGCCTCTATCAACACACTAGTTATCACTCTCAAGCATAGTCACTAAAAGTTAACTAAGCAGTTTCATGCTTTTTTGATTGCCTTTCTTTATGTCACTTTGCCTACTCCTCTACTTGCCAGCG
This sequence comes from Adansonia rubrostipa, assembly GCA_038381775.1. Lineage (NCBI taxonomy): Eukaryota > Viridiplantae > Streptophyta > Magnoliopsida > Malvales > Malvaceae > Adansonia > Adansonia rubrostipa. The sequence goes on along the minus strand of JBBYHM010000005.1, from coordinate 189,142 downwards.
ATCCTCTAGTTAATAACACTTAATTGTACTAGGCTTATTTTAGGATCTTTCATAGGCCTTTAAGAATTTATTTTTTTATTTCTTTCGTGTTTTTCAAAACTTATGCATTTTTTGACATATTTTGTGCATTACCTTTCGTTAGTAACATGATTCTTTATAAGGAAGCATGTATAACTTAAAAGTATTTCGTAATAAGGAAATGTTATTTTAAAGAAAGACTTTTCCCTTTGTTTTGATGTGATAGAAGTAAGCCAGTATGGATTCTTGGCTCCTAACCATGAAAAAGGATCATCGAATGAATTACTTGTCCAACTAGTCTTAAATGGTCACCATAAAGTGGTCAACAATTGGAGTCACCACCGATCATTTAGGCTAAGCTTGATCAGATTCCTTCTAAATTCGATATTCAAAGTTATTAAACTCAAAACATTGATTCCATGGTTTGCATAATTCAAAGATTTGATGGTTGGGTTTAGGAGTTAGTTATGTGCACTGAGGTATGAACCTCTTACGACACCCAAAATTGATACCTTTCTAGCCACGTCTTAACTTAGTTTTGGTTTCCCTAAGTTTTTTACTGTCATTGTAATCACCTTCTTATGCATGAATTTGAATAAAATAAATTCAAGTTTTAGGAAAAAAATTAAATCATGTATGTGTCTTAGAGAGGTGAGGAATATAGGGATTTTTTATTAAAATGTTCTCTAAATTTGGTTTTTAATAATGGGATATCCATGTCAACCATTAGAAAGATATCGACATGGAACATTGCCTTATAATTTTTGAAAAATGATTTAGAAGATATGGATGCAAGAGGACCATAAAAATAGTAAGATGATAAAATAAGATAATGTAGTATAAAATAAATCATACAAAATGACAAAAAAAAGAAAGGAATTTACCTTGTAATTGTCATCAACTATCTTGAAATAACTGAGTCGACAATTTTAGAGACATATTGGGATCCATTGACTCATCAAGGAGTGAAAACTAAGTTTCAATTTTGAAAAATCTAGGGAAATTTTGGGGAGAGAAAATTTGATTTTTTTTCTTGACAATTTTGAGAAAAATGAGATTGAAAATTTTAAATTGACAAAATTTGACAATTTTTTGATAACTTTTAAAAAATGAAGTTATAGTGTCCCATCATAATATGGAGTTGGAGTATCCCCTTGGAAGATGGGGTTAGAGTATCTTGTATGTGAAACTTTGGTAAGTTTTAAAATTTGAATGAAATTTATAAAAGCGAGGTTGGAGTATCCCCTCAATGACTAAGGTTGGAGTATCCCCAATGGAAACTTCAATGATTTTGGAGAGATGAGCTCGAAGGATTTATCTTGACAAAGTTTTAGTGATTTTTGATGAAATGACATTTTTGACAAATTCTTGACAAAATAGGTGATTTTTTTATTAAAAAAAGAAATTGATAAAAATATAGGTGACACAAGGAAGATTGCTTATGCCTTAATCAAGATCTATGGAGTCGATGAACATATTTTGAATTGGAAGGACTAATCAGTTCCACTTAGAGACATTTGAATGTCTTGGAGTGGGAATTCAAAAAAATCAATTAATTTCAACTAATGTTGAAAATAGGGGATAGCATCACGCTGAGCCCCTTTTTGAATTTATTTCAGGCAAATTCAAAGGTGTTAGGACCTAGGTGAGGTGCTATTGAAAGGTGACTAAATAAGGTTCAATGCAAAAATATTACAGAAGTCCTAAAAGATCACTTTCTAGGTGGAAATAATTTTTTATATTTGGGTCAAGCATGACATTGATAGTACGTGCAGGGAAAAGGGTGTGTCAAATTTTGAAAAATCATTCCTAGCTTGTATGGAATCGTTAAATAACAAACAATACCTTTCCCAAAAGGGAATTTCTAAATTTTTATGAAAAATATTTTAAAAATTTAGAAAAATCATCTGATGGGTTAAAATGGTCCAAACAAAATGCTAATCATTGATTCTAGGGGATCTAGATAGCCTTAATTAGAAAAATGGCATCTCCATCATTTGAAATGATCTAAGGGCAAACAAGATACCATTGGAAAGATAATTCAACATCTTTTAGGGAATAATATCAAAAAATTTGTAAAAAATAGTTTAATCTTCAAAAATAATTTTTTAAGTCATGACTATAGTGCTATGAGGAAAAAAGGGGAATTTTTGGTTTTTCTAGGTTTCTTAAGTTTAGACTTGAGCCATGGACATCTGAATGTTTGTAATAGCATGAAAATATTGACACAAGCTTCATAGGTTCATCTCACAATCCTAAAGTGACTTTGGATAATAAAATAACCAATTGACCATGTCATAAGGACTCTAGGCAAGGACCGGGCACAAACAACTTGGAATAAGCAAGAAAGTATTTTTATTTTTGAAAACAAGAATATTGACCTAAAAAAACTTTAAATCTAAGCATAGAGACTTGACTTTTCCCCAAGATTGGAGGACTAATTAGATAAAAAAACCTTAATTCCATGTTAGTCCTCATTTATTGAGGTTAACATGGCCTTAACTTGGGGAAAGGGCAGGTTTTGAGAAAATCATATTTTGACAGCAAATATGCAAGCATCTTGATAAAATGAGATGAAAAAAACATTACATTCATGTAAATAGGCATGGATAACATGTTTAGACATGGAAAGATGGCATCTTGACATAATATTAGTAACAAAAACACGAAAAAGTGACAATGGAGTGCATAGACATATTAGTTTCATGAATGATAACAAATTATGCCATGGAAATGTTATGCACATGCTTCAGCAAGATGAAGTTTGTTAGAATTTTTAGAACAACATTAAAACATGTTTTTAAAGAAAACTAAGCACATAAACAAGGTAGAGCAAGGCGAAAGAGTCAATATGCATAAAAAATCCTAGGTCTACCGCAAACAAGGCCACAAAATACATAAGAGTCCTAGGAATAAGGTTATTGTCACATGGATATGGCTCTCTAAAATGATGAAAATGATGATAAAAAATGAAAATAAGATGGAAGTGATAATAAGTAGCTTCAATCTTTGCTTTAGTGCTTAAGCAAAAAAATTTTTAACTTTGAGCCACTTTTCCCCTCTCTTTACTATTGATTAGTAAGAAAAAGGTGGCCAACATGAGCTTAAAGGATGTGCTAACAATGGAAGAGAGGTTTGAGATGAAAAAAAGAGGAGTAAAGGTTTTTGGAGGTGCTTTTAGTGGTGGCTTTGACGAGCTATAGGAATAAAAGGTTTTTTTAGGATGGTATTTGAGGAAAATTTTTAGAGAGTGTTTAAAATGTGTATATCTCTATAAAAATGTGTTTTTGTTCAGCTGAGAATGTTGGCCTTATATGATCATGTAAATAGTGCAGATGACATGCAACAAGTAAGGCATTTTAGGGTTTTAGTGCATATACCTCATGCATGGACAAGGTAGAATGCTCAGCGGCCCATTAGGTCCATTAGTTAGCTCAGCAAAAACAATGGATCAAGGCCATTTTTGGCAGTTAAGCGATAAGAAAGTCCAAGGTTGCCCTTTAACAAATTGAATTAAGTCATGAAAATGTCCCTTGTCTTGGCTATTTAGGCTTTAAAAACTTGTTAAAACCCAATCATAAGTCCAATGTTGAGGCCTACTATGAATTTCGATAATCTTTGGTGCTAAAAACATGGTCCAATTCTAGTTTTAATATCATGGTGTAAAAGAGTGAAAATGGCATGAACTAAGCATTTTAGCCGTAGCGTATCAATACAATATGTGTTGTATCGATACTTAGAGCAAAGTTTTTCTCTAGGTATTGATACAATGAAGTCAGTATTGATACTTAGAGGCTAGTATTGATACCAGCACTCTTTATATTGATACTAACTAGCCAAAATAGATTTTTAAGCTACTATGAAGCCTAGTATTGTTATTAGAGGTTTGTATATTGATAGAGGTTTGTATATCGATACAAAGGCCCCTTTAGTGGTACAAAACCCTTTTTGCATCAATACAACATGTGAAAATTTGAATTTTTGGTGATCTGAAAGCCTTATATCGATACTTAAGGCCATGTATCGATACATTCATACAAAAATATAAAATTTTCATACTTTTGGCCTTCTGAACACCTTAACTTAGCTGGGAATGATTATGACTAATGTGTGCTAGTCCATATAACCTCATTGACACCTCGAATAATGACCTTTAATGCCTCTTTTTTACATTTTTCTTTAATACGACCCTTAGGCATTTCAGACCTTCTAAAAAAATTCGCCTAATAATGCGTTGTGACACGACACCTAACTATCATCCCTATTTTTATTTCTTTAATTCTATTACCTTTTGATTACGTCTCAGGATGCCAAAAATTAGCTTAAAAAAATAGTTTCTACACCTTGTTAGTGAAATTTTCTTTTTTATATGCAATTAACTATTGAATTATGCATATTAATTTTAGGTGGCTTTGAATTGCAAACTTGTTTTGATATAACAAAAAGGGGGAAGAAATGATATAAATTTGTGTATGAATATTGAACTCATTCACATGTTGATATTGAATACCTTGACATGTTGATATTGTGGATGTTGAATACATTGACATAAACATGATGAATATTGAATTTTAATACCTCTATGAAAATCATGCACATGATATGGATATGTTGTGATGATCATATAACATGTTGAAATGCTAATATTGAATATTCATTTTTATTGACATATTACAGTTTGATATTCTACTTGTGATAAATTTTGGAAAAAATTATGGATTTTAAAATTGTTATAGCTTTAGTATTTTTTAAAAGACCCTTATTTTCTCAAATTTAATGTTTGAAAATAATGCTTTTATTAAGGGGAAGTTTTCATTGAAAATCTTCAAATATTTTAAAGGGAGTTGTTAAACAAGTAAATTTATCTTAAATTTTGTCATGTCAAAAATGAGAAGAATGTTAGCTTTACTAGCTTTGAATTGATCTTGGTTTTGATATAATAATAACTTAATCTTAACTAGCTTATATTTAAATATTTTCAATTTTAGTATTTTTCCTTAAATTATTTTAAAGATATTTTAAAAGATTCTAAATTGTCTCAAACTCCTTATTACTTAAAAATATGTTCTTATTGTATATCTTAACTTAAAATGTTTTTAAGAGAAGTTTTACAAGCATTCAAGCTGAGAAAAACACTTTAAAAGTTGGTTTTAGTGCCTTGTGTTTTTATATCGAGACAATGCTTGGTAGTAACTTAAAGTTTTCTGAAACCATCAAATGTATTGATACAAGTAGAATTCTATCGATACATATATTACATGTATCGATACACTACTACAACAGTCTTATTTTTTCAAGTTATGTATCGATACCTTTACTAAAGTATCTATACATTGGCACAGGTCTGAACGTAAACATGCATTGATGAAGCTCATGATAACTCTCCACTAGCCTAATTGATGCCCAACATCCATAATTTATTCTCAAGTTATAAATAGAGGCTCATAATTGTTCAACACAACAAGAGATACCAAGATTGATAAAGTATTTCACATTAAAACTCAAAATTCTTCAAGTTCTTCATTTTTATCATATTTATAATCAAATTTTTTATTCAAGTTCATTTGTATCTCTTCTAGCAAACTCCCACCTATTAGAGGTCTTGATTTGTTTGCAAATCACTTATTTATTTCAAAAAAGATTTGTATAAGAGATTATCTATATGAATGTGAAACATGGTCTTTTTCATAAGAATTGATAAGGCTGAATTCTTTAGAACATTCATAGAAACTAAACACGTTCAGGGTTAAAATAAAAACAACCATGTAACAAAAGGTGTTTGAAGAGTTATTATGTGACACCTATGTCTTGGTTTACAAGAAGTGCTGAATAATTCAAGACATCATGTTCTCTAGTTAGCGAGCAAATCCAATAGTTGTCATAATGGAAGGTTCAAGGCTAAAAGCTACTTATCCTGATGCAATAACTCTTCATTGTTATTCTCTTTCATATTCTGAATCAGTTTGTCATTTTAATCAAACAATTTTCATTCATGTAAAGGATTATTGAATATCAATGCTAAATTAAGGGTGTATAAATATGAAATGCATAGATGTGTATGAAATTTGTCATATAGTCTACATAGGTTATCATATATAGATACATAGTGTATCTGTACGATACAAGATTGATATCATGGTAAATGAGAAATTATTCTTATTGTGTCCACTTAAAAAGGAAAAAAATTTGCTGGCATGAATCTCGTATTGAAAACATAATGATATGTTATGCATCTTATATAAGCTTGGTTGATGTGGGGTTGGGCCCTGAAAAGCACATAAGATTTTGTGAGAAGATTAAAGCCTACATAAACTTGGAACAACACACATGCGCATACGTGCCAAGCTGGGCTTAGGCTTTAGTTTGGGTTTCAAGATCGAGTGGGCTTTATCTTTTTGGAGCCTAACCTATTGATGGTTTAAGCCTAACCTGAAACTAATTTATCTACTTAAAACATTCTTTTTATTTGTGTCTTTTCAAACAGGTTCAATTTTCTTAAGCTATATGGTTTGAACTTGTCTGAAATTTAACTATTTTGAAAAAAATGTTTTGGTGTATGTTTGAATTTGAACAATTTTGTCTAAATAGTTTTTTCTTTCAACTTTTTATAAAACTATCTGGCAAATAGTTTTCTCGGGTATGTTGAATTCTTCTGTTGTTTAAAAATTTTTGGTATTCTACCTTCTTCGAGTTTTCATTTTGAGAGAATTTTTGCATCTGTTTGTTTGCTGTATCGAGATTAATATGGTTTTTATCTGCAACGTGATCAAAGAGCTAAAGAAATAAGTTGATAAAATTGTCAAGCCCCCAAGAGGTAGCAGTAATCATTTTAACTTAAATCAGAGGTTTTATCTCGACTCAATTATTGATATTCAGTTCATCTAATGTAGTAATACTGTATCACTTTCATAGTTGTTATTCTATGTTTTAATAGTATTGATTTCCTTTAATTTTTTCTAATAAAATTATATCTAGGACATACGTTGATACAAAAGGTTTTATATCTGGAATTGTGTTATGGTTAGACATAGGAAGTGGCCTTTATTTTTTGTAGAAAATGATTCCCTATTAGACTTTATTATGGGATGACAACAAGTAAAAGTCCAGGACAACCCTTGATATTGTTGGTCTCTACTTACCAAAACTTGTTTTTACACATGGCCAATTCCATATTGCTTTTTTCTAGGGTAACATCATAAAATGGCCTTAAGATTTTATTCGTAATGAAAAGAAGAACAAACAAATGAAATTAAAATTATAGTTTACAAAGAGATTTTGGACAATTTACCTTAACATTATTATTTTTGTTATTTTTCCTTTAATTCAATATGAAGATTCTTTAGTTTGTTATGATTTGTTAATAATGTTTACTTATCTTTACTTTGTTTATCATGTGTTATACTTTTGTTATGTTTTACTTAAATAATATAGCAAGCCTTATGTATATATAATCATTTAGATAATTCAACAAGCTTTTATATATATATATATATATATATATATATATATATGTACAATCATTCTTTGAGAACAAATACTTGCATTGTATGCTTCCTTTAAAGAATATGCTTATAAGTTTTTTTAAACAAAAAGCTATAAAATTTTATTTTTAGAGTTTTAGGCTTGGTCACATTTTAATTGGATCTAACTCACTTAGTATTAGAGTATATCTTATGTATCAATTAATTTATGTATCAAAAAATATGCTCTCAATCCATGATATAATCAATTATATATATAAACACATATTAATTTTGTCACTACAAACACCCTATTTTATCCAGGCCCCTTTTGAACAAATTATGCCCAATTAAAGACTTTTAAATGAAATGCATTCATTTATTTTCTTAAGTTAATTTTTGACATCTTAAGGCTTAATTAGAAGGTAATTAGAATAAAATAATAAAAATAAAAAGGAAGATGACTATCGAGTGTGCTGTTGCCAAAGAAAGTGTGAAATGTCTGGGGACCTTATTAAATAAAGTGAAAAAAGAAGGCCAACATTCAAGGCATCAAAGGTCATCGTTTAAGGCACCATCATGGCCATTTAGATGAGCATAGATTGGTTTCCCATAATTCCCGACTGAGGTAGAAGGTTCAGAAAGTCAAAGATGCGTAAATTTCATATTTTTTGCATGTAAGGCCTCCACATCATCAAAATTCAAAATCTCACAAGTTGTATCGATACTATTGGCTTTGAATTAATTTTGGTTTTGATATAACAAATTACTTAAGCTAAATTAATTTGTACTCAACTATTTCTAACTTAGTATTTGTGTTAAAATTGAAAAATATTTTAAAAAGTATGAAGTTTCTAATTTCTCAAAAATATATGTTTCAAAATGCATATTTATATTTAGAATATTTTTTAGATATATTTAAGTTAATATCAAGCCAAGAAAAATCATTTTACAAAGGAATTTAAAGTTATGTATTGACACAATGCATAAATGTATCGATATTATGCTTAAAACCCTCAATTGTATCATTACTTATCAGTATATATCGATACATTACAGTGAGTATTGATACTCACCCTATAAGTATCGATACATTGCTTGGCAGTAGCCAAGCTTTGGCTGAAACCCCTGAAAGTATCGATACAGGTGTGTCTGTATCGATACAACTTGGCAAGTATTGATACTCACCATATATGTATCGATACATTGCTTGATAGTAGCCAAGGTTTGGCTAAAACCCCCAAAAGTATCGATAAGGCTGTGTCTATTTGATACAACTTGGCAGGTATCGATACTTAGCCTCTGTATCGATACAACAGGCTATAACAGTCATATTTTTAATTCTTGTATCGATACTATTGGTATTATGTCGATACAATAGCACAGGTCTAAATGGAAACAAGTGTTTATGAAGGCTACAACGACTCTCCAACCACCTTATTTAATGCCCAACGTTTATAAATCAATTTCAAGCTATAAATAAAGGTTCCCAACAGCTGAAGAAGTATGAGATAAAAAGATCAATCAAGCATTGAACAACAAAAGCTTAAAGTCTTCAAATTCTTCATTTTCTTTATATCAAATTTATACTTTTTCAAGTTTATTTGTGTCTCATCCACTTTGTACTTAAATTCTAGCAAATACTCACCTACTAGAGGTTCAAATTGTTTGCAAATACTTTATTAACATCACAAAGAGAGTTATGTGAAAGTGGGTGAAAACAATTCAGAATTTAGGGAAAAGATTGAAAGGTTCTATCTAAGTCTTAAAAGATAGAGTTGTAAAGTTATACATTAGCCTTAAAGATAACAATTTTGTTAGAGAATTGTGGGAATCACCTTGGCAACGAAGTGCCAAGAAAAGAGGAGATAGGTGCCAAATTCAAGGACCGAACCTCTATATATTGATTGTTTGTTTTTCTTATCCTTAACTCTTTTTTACTTTTAATTTATTTCCAAACTTTTATAAAAGATAAATCTGTGATCAACTTCTTGTTGAACCAATCCACCCTTTCTTAGTTCAATCTTTTCCTTGAGTTAACAATTGGCATCAAAGCTTTGGTCCCTATTGTAGGTTTCAAATCTTGAGAAAAAATCCTTGCTAGCTCAAAAAATAGAGAATACAATCATACTGCTTAAAGCTTCAAGAACTCATAAGCGTTAAAAGGCCAAGATAAAGTTTGTCTTATGGCATTTGAGAAAAATGCAAATGCTATAGGACTTGAAGTTCATTCCATCATGAGACATTCACTCTTCAATGGTGAGAACTACTCATATTAGAAGATAAAGATGACGCTTTTTATCCAAGCTAATGACTATAAAGTATGGAAGATCATTGTTAATGGACCACTCATCCCTAAAAAGAGAGTTGGAGACTGTGTTATGCTAAAGGAAGAAGATGAATGGGATGAGCAAGATACTAAAATGGCACAATTAAATGCTGAGGCCGTGCACACACTATTTTGTGCTCTCGATCCAAATGAGTACAATACAGTCTTACTTTGTGACAATGCCAAGCAAGTGTGGGATAAGTTAGCAACCACTCATAAAGAAACAAATCAAGTCAAGGAATCCAAAATAAATATGCTTACACTTAACTATAAATTACTCAAGATGAAAATGGATGAGACTATCAAAGGAATGTCAGATAGGTTCATAAATATTATCAATAAGTTAAAGGCATTTGGAAAGACCTATCCAAACAAAGAGATGGTAAAAAAGCTACTCAATAGTCTTTCCAAGTCTTAGGAAACAAAAGTGATAGTAATTGAAGATCCAAGGATCCTAATACACTTTCCTTGGATGAACTCATACATTCTCTTCTAACCTTTGAGATGAAGATCAGGCACAGTTAAAAACCACCATAAAAGGCAAGTGTTGCCTTTAAATCAACCACTGCTAGTGATGATGATGATAATAATGAGATTGAGGAAGATAAAGAGATGGCCATGTTTGCAAAAAGATCAACAAGTTCAAGAGAATGAACAAGACAAGAAAACCTCTTAGAAAAGAAATGATGAAAGGAGAATCAAGCAAGAAAGAGAAAGAACAAATCATGTGCAATGAATACAACAAATTGGGACACATCAAATTTTAATGTCAAATATGAATGAAGCCAAACTCGAAGAAACAAAAGAAGAAGGCTATGGTGGCCACATGGAGTGATGTGACACATCTAATAATGATGATGGGGAAATGGCCAACCTATGTCTCATACCTCTTGATGAGCTCAAGGTATCTTTTAATGCTAATCCCTATTCATTTGATGAATTACAAGATGCATTTGATGAGTTAACATTAGAATTTAAAACCATGAATTTAAAATATAGGAAAACGATTTCTAAACTGAAGGAAGAAAATGAATCATTAAGCATGACAAATAATAATCTTAAAAATAAAGTATATGAGTTACAAATTAATATTGATGATCTATCCAAGAAAAATACAAACTTGCATAACTCATTCACAAGGTTTTATATGGCATAACAAAAATTAAATGATATGCTAGAAACACAAAGAGCATTCTTTGATAAAGATGGTTTGGGCTATAATAGAATTGAAAAAGAAACTTTAAGAATTTCTTTGTGACACAAAACAAATCATTTGATGCATCTACTATATATACTCATTGCCATAAACTTAGTCATACATTTCACACTTGTTCTTTAAAGACTATTACTTATAAAAGCAAGCTTATTGGACGGTATGGATTCCTAAGGGTGTTAGCACATCTCAAGATGAGGTTATCAAAATGAAATGGATTACAAAAGGCACAAGAATTATGAAAATTAATACTCAAGGACCCAAGAAAATTTAGGTACCTTAAAAAAATAGGAGTTTGTGTTTGTAGGAGGAAGAGCATTGCTTTAAGGCAAATTCAACAAGGAAGAATTCTTGGTACCTTGATAGTGGATGCTCAAGATACATGACCGGTGACAAAAGTCAATTCATGGAACTAAGGCCTAAGCATGGAGAAAGTGTTACTTTTCGTGATAACTCAAAAAGACATATTAAAGGTATTGGAACCATAGGTAACAATTCATCATCCAACATTAAAAATGTTATATTTGTCAAATGTCTCAAACTTAACATCCTTAGTATTAGTCAATTGTGTGATAAAGGCATGAAAGTAATTTTTGAGTCAATGAATTGTCAAATAATTGATATTAAGTCAAATAAAATTGTTTTTATAAGACATAGAGAAGGAAATTTTTATGTTATGCATCTAGATGACTTGTTTTCTCAAAATGTTTGCTTTATTGCTAATAATGATGACTTGTCTTAGTTGTGATGTGGAAGATTAGGACATGGTAGTATGAATGTAATTTCGAAATTATTTAGGAAAGGCCTTGTTGTTGGATTGCCAAAGATGAAATTTGATAATGATAGAATATATGATGCATGAGTTCAAGGAAAACATAATAGAGCTTCATTCAAACCAATTAACATTGTTTCAACAACTAGAGTATTGCAACATATTCATATTGATCTTTTTGGTCCTACTAGGACATTAAGCTGAAGTGGTAAACAATATGGATTTGTTATTGTGGATGACTATGCTAGATTTACTTAGGTTCTCTTCTTAAGCTCCAAAGATAAAGCCTTAGAAAAATTCATTACTTTTTGCAAAATTATCCAAAACAAAAAAGGTTGTTCTATTTCAAGTGTCAGAAGTGATCATGTAAAAGAATTTGAAAATCTTGGTTTTGACAATTTTTTTAATGAAAATGACATTAGCCATAATTTTTTGACTCCTAGAACTCCTCAACAAAATGGGAGTTATTAAAAGGAAAAATAGAACCTTGGAAGAAATAGCTAGAACCATGCTTTGTGAAAATAATTTACCAAGGTATTTTTGGGCGAAAGCCATTAAAATTTCTTGTTACATTGTAAATAGAGCTATGTTTAGGCCAATTTTAACGAAAACTCCATATAAACTTTTTAAAGGAAGAAAATCTAACATTAGCTATTTTCATCCTTTTGGATGTAAATGTTTTGTGCTAAATAATGGAAAGGATCATCTTGGTAAATTATGCAAAAAGTGATGAAGGAATTTTTTTTGGCTATTCTAAAAATTCCAAAGCTTATAGAGTGTGTAATAAGAGATCCTTGGTTGTTGAAGAGTCCATACATGTTATAATTGATGAAGCTAACCCAACTTTGAGGAAGGTATCTCCTGATAGTAATGTTGTACAGATTTACCAAGAACAAGCATCACACAAGGAGCAAGAACAAACAATACAAGATCAAAAAGCTCAAAAAAAAGAAAAACTACATAAGCCAACTCAAGTAGAAAGAGAAAAAAATCTTCCTAGAGAGTTGACTTATGTCAAAGAAGGTGAGATAATTGGTGATCCTAATCAAGGGGTAAAAACTAGGTCATCTCCTAGAAATGCATGTAATTATATAGTTTTTCTTTCACAAATTGAACCAAAGAATTTACAAGAGGCTCTAAAGGATGCTAGTTGGATTAGAGCCATGCAAGAGGAGTTAAATTAATTTGAAAAGAGCAAAGTTTGGAATTTAGTGGAAAGACATAGTAATTATCCCATCATAAGTACTAAATGGGTCTTTAGGAATAAACTTGATGAGCATGGAACCATAGGTAGAAAAAGGCTAGATTAGTAGCTAAGGTATATAGTTAAGAAGAAAGAATTGATTTTGATGAGACTTATGCCAGTAGCTAGACTAGAGGCCATTAGAATACTATTAGCATTTGCATGTTTTAATAATTTCAAGTTGTTTTAAATGGATGTCAAACGTGCTTTTTTAAATAGTTTTATTAATGAGGAAGTTTATGTTGAGCAACCTTTCGGTTTTGAAAATCCTCATTATCCTGATCATGTTTTTAAACTTTTGAAAGCCTTGTATGGTTTAAAGCAAGCACCTAGGGCATGGTATGAAAGGCTTTCAAAATTTTTAATTGAAAAAAGTTTTAATAGAGGCAATGTTGACAAAACTTTTTTTATTAAAATCAAAGGCAAGGACATTCTAGTAGTTCAAGTTTATGTTGATGATAGTATTTTTATGCTACTAGTGAATCTCTTTGTCAATAATTTTCTAAGCTTATGCAAGGTCAATTGGAGATAAGCATGATGGGACAATTAACATTCTTTTTAGGACCAGAAGTCAAACAAATAAAAGATGACATCTTCATAATCAAGCAAAGTATACCAAGGAATTACTCAAGAGGTTCAAAATGGATGAAGCAAAGCCTTATTCCACACCTATGAGTTCTTCAACAAAGCTTGAGAAGGATGAAGGAGGCAAATATGTTGACTATAAACTTTATAGGTCTATAATAGGCTCATTGTTATATCTTACCGCAAGTAGACCCGATATAATGTTTAATGTATGCTTATGTGCTAGATATCAATCACCACCTAGGAAGTCATATCTAGTTGCCGTAAAAAAAATTTTAGATATCTTAGAGACACTCCCTGTCTAGGCTTATGGTATCCAAAAGAATCATCTCTTGCCTTACATGCTTATTCCGATGCAGATTTTGGTGGATGTCAAATTGATAGGAAAAGCACTTTCGACACTTGTCGATTTCTTGGAAATATGCTTATATCATGGTTCTCCAAGAAACAAAATAGTGTTGCTTTATCCACAACCAAAGCAGAGTACATATCCGTGGGAAGTTGTTGTGCCCAAATCTTATGGATAAAACAATAAATAGAGGATTTTGGCATTACCATGGATCATATTACAATTAAATGTGACAATACTAGTGCCATTTGTCTCACCAAAAATCTAATTCAACACTCTAGAATTAAGCACATAGAAATTAAACATCACTTCATTAGAGATCATATGCAGAAGGGTGATATAGTACTTGAATTCGTTGATACGTTGCATCAACTAGCTGATATTTTCACTAAACCACTTAACAAGGATAGACTTTGCATAATTAGAAGAGAACTTGGCTTAATGAATGCACCCTGAATTTATAAACTGATAATATTAAGATATATTGCCTCAATATTGTTATACAATGCTTGGTTAAAAAAAGCTAGCCTTACATACCTACTTGTTTGATGATCTACTCTTGTATGACTTTTGACTCTTGAATGATTTTATTTTATGGTTAAACTTTGATTTATTAATGCAAATTGATTTTAATATCAAAGTTTTATTCAGAAGTATGTTTTTAAATGTTTTTTAATGAGCAATTGGGTAAAAAATATGCTTAAATTGATACCATATTAAGAGAAATAACCTAATACTAAGCTATATGTATCGATACTAGCAAAAACCTTTTACTAGTGTCAAGACCGAATTCGAGGTATTGATACAAATCCCATAATTGTTCCTTATATCGATCTTGGTGTTGATACTATCCATATTGTATCGATATAGCTTAAAATTGTTTTAAGTCTCGCAACACTCATTGTATCGATATACAAACTCAAAATTGTTTTTTGTATCGATACTTAACTCTAAGTATCAATACCATGTATCGATACTTTTTCCTCTATATCGATACAAACTGTTGATATAGGCAATCCTCGCACGTGCAATTTCATTTTCATCGAACCTTATCCACTGTTCACTTAGCTTCTTTTAACCCACTCAATCCTCACGCGCGATTTCTATTTTTTTTACAATCTTTGATCCAAAACAGGTTGATTTCGTAAAAATTCACCATTTTCTTCATAAATTCAATCTCTTAGGACCTAAAATCATAAAAAATTTGATAATCCTCTTCACTCAAACTGTAACCATTTCTTCTTCAAAGTCCTTCTAATTTGTCTAAATTTCTTCCAAATTTTTGAGTGCTTTTCACTCTCACATCTTGCCAATCTTGACTTTTATGATAGGTTGCAAAATTACTTGAAAAACTATACCACATTCCCACCAAAACCCCTTGCCCATCATGTGCTCGATCATTTTCCTCTACCAACTCTTTTTTAGCATCTTACCCAGCTTTATCAACCCAATCTCTTCCCTTCGGTAAACTTCACCATCCTCGATGAACCTTATCGAAACCCACTTCCACTTTATCAATTCCTTTTAAATCACTTCAAACACTTCACCAACATCTGTCTTCTCCTCCGTTTGTCTAAACCAGCATCCAGTTCTACCTTGTCACCACCTGCTTGACAAAATTCCCCAACCACCTTAAAACACTACCATGCCTCCAAAGACCAAATAAACTGCCCGTCGTAAAAGACTTGACACCTATGCTTCCACTTCTTTTGTTTGTCAACCACCTCCATCCCAAACTCAATCATTCTTTGACTTATGCTTTCAAGATGCATGAGCTCGTGAGTAATTCACTACCATCTATGCCTGTATGCCCATCTAATAATGTTGAGTTATTAACTTCCCTTTCCTTCTATCCATTACTTATCCCAATCTTTAAACTTTTGAAACCTTTACATGGACCAAATTTCTTTCTCTCAATGTTCTAGTTCACGAGAATCTTGTTTGTGCATTCTTTAGTAATGCCTCACTTATCATTGATGATCATGACCATGTCATTGCTATTCAATCTTATCTTTTGGGAGAAAATCTCATAATCAACCCTACTTCTCTTGTGACTACCTTCAGTTTCCTAAATAAAGGTGTAATCAACGAAGGTCTGACTTTTATAACCTTGCATACCCCAAACAACAAAGCCACCCCCTTTTCTCTGGTTGATCGCTTACTTTATCTTATCATTTCCTATGTGCTCCATCCAAACGACACCAAACACACCTTGATTAGTGATTCTGACTATTAGTGTCTCCATATGATTCAAATCGAGAATCATCCAAATCTAGCCTATTTTATCTTTGCAAACCTTATCTTTTGTGTTCGTGATCATCATAGCCTCCTACATGGCATGGCATTGAGCTACTACTTCGACACTTAAGGTCTTAAACTTTCTTGCAACCATAGGATTATAGTATCTTCTAACCGCTATATAAGAAGCAAAACCATAGGGCTCACCGGGTATGAAATTCAAGGTGTTGACTTTGTTCCCAAGGTTTATTGACAACAACCTCCACCGCTTAAGCAACGGGATATTCTCGCTCCCGTTGACCATGATAATGATATGGAGCCTGATGCGCTTCCTCAACCCCCGGCTCCCGACACCTTATCATTCATGCTTGTGGACCTCTAACATATGTACGATTCCATCATGGGACGTCTTGATACATGGGGGCACATTTTGACTATTGGGATCATTGCTTCGATTCCAATGATGCTTGCTTTTCTAGTTTCGAGCATAGTCATCGGGTATTAAACGAGCAATCCCATAGCTTCTCAGCAGCCTTTCCTCATGCTCTTCCACCTACTTCTCTACCTGCCAAAAATCCTCTGGCCAATGACAATTAGTCATATTCAGGTCATTTTAGGATCAATTTTAAGTTTTTAGGATTCCATTCCATCGAACATTTTTTGCTTATTTTGTCAAATATATTTAATGTTTTATTCTTAATGAATCATCTTTGCTTTTGCACATACTGATTACATTTTCTCTATTGCTTTGAATTGTTTTTTATCGTGTTTTACTATAACAAAAAGGGGGAAATGTTATAAATTTACAAAATATATCTTACATCTATTGAAATGATGATATTGTTGTGTTGGAACTAAATAATTGTGTTTACATGCCATAGCTTGATATGTGAAAAATGGGCAATATTGTGAATTTAAATGTTGTAGCTTTAAAGAACCCCTTTTTTGCAAATTAAAACTTTTAAAAACTATTGCTTTTATTGAGAGGGAGTTTTTCCATTACAAATCTTAAAAATAAAGAGGGAATAATTAACAAGAAAATTTATCTTAAGTTTTGTTTTATCAAAAAGAGGGAGAATGTTGGCATCGAATTAATTTTAGTTTTGATATAACAAACAACTTAAGCTAAATAATTTGTACTTAATTATTTCCAACTTACTATTTGTGTTAAAATTGAAAAATATTTTGAAAAAGTACTAAGTTTCTATTTTCTCAAAAATATCTATTCGAAAATGCATATTTGTACTTAGAATACTTTATAAGATATGTTTGAGTCAATATCAAGCCAAGAAGAATCATTTTACGAAGCATTTTAAAAGTATGTATCGACACAATGCATAAATGTATCGATACTATGCTTAATTGTATTGATACTTATCAACATGTATTGATATATTGTAGTGAGTATCAATACTCACCCTATAAGTATTGATAAATTGCTTGGTAGTAGTCGAGGTTTGGCTGAAACCCTTGAAAGTATCAATACAGGTGTGTTTGTATCGATACAACTTAGTAGGTATCGATACTCACCCTATATGTATCGATATATTGCTTGGCAGTAGCCGAGGTTTGGCTGAAACCCCTGAAAGTATCGATATAGGTATCTTTTATCGACACAACTTGCCAACTATCGATGCTCAGCCTTCTGTATCAATGCAATAGGCTGTAACGGTCACATTTTTAATTCTAGTATTAATACTATTGGTATTGTATTGATACAATAGCACGGGTCTGAATGGAAATAAGCATTTATAAAGGCTACAAGAACTCTCCAAACACTTTATTTAATGCCTAACGTTTATAAATCAATTCCAAGCTATAAATAAAAGTTCCCAATAGCTGAAGAAGTATAAGATAACAAGATTAATCAAGCATTGACAACAAAAGCTCAAAGTCTTCAAATTCTTCATTTTCCTTATACCAAATTTGTACTTTTTCAAGTTTATTTGTATCTCATCCACTTTGTACTTATATTCCAGCAAACACCTACCTACTAGAGATTTAAATTGTTTGCAAATACTTTATTCACAGCACAAAGAGGGTTGTGGGAAAATAAGTGAAAACACTTAAGAATTTTAGGTAGAATTCTTAAAGGGATTGAAAGGTTCTATCTAAGTGTTAAAAGATAAAGTTGTAAGGTTATACTTTAGCCTTAAAGTTAATAATTTTATTAGTGAATTGTAGGAATCACCTTGGTAAGAAAATGCTAAGAAGAGAGGAAATAGTGCCAACTCAAGGACTGAACCTTTATTTATTGATTGTTTGTTTTTCTTAACTCTTTTTTTCTTTTAATTTATTTTCAAACTTTTCAAAAATTTGTGATCAACTTCTTGCAGAACCAATTCACCCCATCTTGGTTCAATCTTTTTATTGAGCTAACAGATACAAATAAGGCTTCTATTGATATATTTGCTTAATGTATCAATGCATTGGTCAAATGAATCAACACAAGGCTTAGCAATAGCTAAAATTTGAATTTTGGATGCAATTATTGATACATCCAGGCAAAATTGCCTAGCTTTATGGTTTTTTTCAGCTCTTGTATCCTTAAGTCAAAATTTTGCTTTAGCCATATATTTGGACCAAAAATCATCCAAAATCATACCAAGCATCAATATTGGACTTATGATTGCATCAATTACATTTTTTAGCCTAAATAGCCATGAAAAAAGGACATTTTCATGACTTACTACAATTTGTTAGAGGGCATTTTAGTATCTTCTCATGGCTCAGCTGCATAAAGTGGCCTTGAACCATTGTTTTTACTGAGCAAGCCAATGAATTTGAATAACAACTGAGTATGTCATCCATACATAAGGTACATGCATTAAAACCCTCAAATGCCCGTGCTTTTGGTATTTTGTCCTTACTATTCGCATGGTCATATAAGGCCAAAATTATTAGCTGACAAAAGGAGGGAACACATATTCTTATCAGCTCAAATTCTCTCTACAACCTCCAAAAACCTCAAACCTTCCTATTTTCATAGCTCTTTACACCACCTCTAAAAAATGCCTCTAAAACACCCCCTTAAGCCATTATTGCTTGTTTTTGTTTTTGCTAACTCATATTAAGTAATAAAAAGCTTCAAAGGCAATATCTTTGCTCAAAAATGTACTTTTTTTAAGAAGCTATTAGAACCTTGTTGGTATATTTTCTTAACTTGTTTCTTTATTTTGTTGCTATTTTTATGTTTTTTATCATGTTAGTAACCCTTTTTATGCAACCATGACAATTTATAGGTTCCATGCATTATCTTTGATAACTTGTTAATAAGTTGGTGATTTTTTCATACATTCATGCATAAAAATCATATTTTTATGTTTTTATGAAGTTTCTAGCCCTTATTCATGTCATGAAAATGCACTCTTTTTTGCCTATATCATGTTCTATGCTTTCATGAATATATTGTAACATGTTCATGCATTTTCTTTATCCAAAAATTATGTCTTTGATGCTATAATTCTATCATTTATTTCATCCCATGAGAACTTTTCCCACATGTTCATGTCATTTTTTATGTTGCCATTAGCAACCTCTTACATGTTCATGCATCTTTCATGCATTGCTTGCATTTTTAGAGTGTTTTGTGTGATAAAAATGTTGTCTTGTTGTTGTCCAGCATATATTTGTCATAGATGCCTTGTTTAAATACTTCTCTTGATTAAAAATGCCATTTTGATGCGTTTATTCGGTGTTTGTTTTGCTGTAAAAACTTAATTTCAAGAAATCCCTAAGTTTATGTTAAATCCAATATATGGAGATTAACATGGATTTAATGTTTTCATTAGTTCATCCTCCAATCTTATGGAAAAATCTAGATTTTCATGTTTGGGTTCATGGTTAAAATGAGGATAAATATTCTTATTTTAAAAATAAAATAGCCTTTTTACTTTTTTTAAAGTGTTTATGCCTCGATTGTGAGGTCTAATATCCTTTGCTAGTGGCTTTGGTTAATGTGTTGTTTCATTGTCCCAAATTACTCCAAGATTGTGTGAATGAGCTTGTAGATCCACTATTACTAGCCTTATTTGTTACGAACATTCATATGTCCATAACCTAAGCCTAGTACTTAAAAACCTAAAAACCAAAAAAAAAAAACTCCCCTATTTTGCCCTAGCAATATTGTAGTCACAAATTTGAAAATCATTTTCAAGCCCCAAAACATTTTTTTGGAATTTCTTGATATTTTTACCTTAAATGGCATTGAATTATCTTTCCGATGGTGTCTTATCTGCCCTTTGATCATTCTAGATGAGGGAGTTATGAGTTTTAGAACAATTGCTATCCGAAAACCCCTAAAATCAATGATTTACATTTTGTTTGGGCTATTTCGGCCCATTAGATGATTTTTTTTTGAAATTTTAAAAAAATTTTCCCAAAAATTTTATAATTTTCTTTATGGAAAAGTATCGTTTGTGATTAAATGATTTTGAAAGAGCCTAAAGCATTAAACCCTTTCCACTATACATGCTGCCAGTACTAAAGTAAACTCGAATTCAAAAATTAATTTCACCTAGGAAGTGATTTTCTGGGACTGTTGGGATATTTTTATGTAAATCCTTATCGAGTTACCTTTCAAATAGTATCTTATTTACCTCCTGAAACCTTCATATGAACCTAAAATAAATTCGAAAAGGCTAACAGTGCGATGCTATCCTCTATTTTTGGACTTAAAAAATTAGACAAATTTTTTTGAATCATTTTTTAAGGCATTCACATCTGATTAATTCCCTATAGAGTTGGGTGCCACGAAACAGGTCCCATGAGGCTTGAATCAAGGCCAAACAAAAAAAAATTAATTTTAACTTTTATTCAAATTATTGGTTTTAATTTTAAAATAGCTATTTTCATTAAAAATATTCTTTTTTTCAAAAAAATTGTAAAATTTTTATCATTAGGGATACTCAAACCCCATATTCCAAAGGGATACTCTAATCTTGAATTTCAAACTTCACTCAAAAGCCAATTCTCTTTCTCCTAAATTTCCCTGAGTTTTCAATCAAAAATTTTTTTCCACACCTCAAGCGACCACTTAGTCCAAATGCATCTCAAAATTGCTATCTCAGTTATTCCTCAATAATCGAAGACAGTTATGAGATACATTCTAATCGTTCCTCCTTTTTATGCTTTTATGTGTTTATTTTTTATGTAATATTATTACACTCTTTTTTATCTTATTAATATGTTTCCATTTTTAGTAGCCATTCTACATTCATATTTTGAAATCATTTTTGAAAATTGTAAGGCAATGTTCTGTGTTGATATCTCTTTGGTGTTTGATATGGAATATCTAATTTCCAAAATTAAATTTGGAGACCATTTTCATCAAAAATCCCTATAAACCATATCTATAGAGTGCATATGAGATTTACTTTTTTTTTAACCCAGATTTGCAATTTTTATATAAAATTCACACATTAAAAGGGGATTATATCAAAATAATGACAAGTCAAAATCGAGGAAATTGAAACTGATGTAAGGCATGCTAATGGGCATTGATTTTGTGCATCGTGTGGGTGTTAATCCTTCCCCATGCATAACTAACTCCCGAACCTAATCGAAAAAAAATTTATAGACCTCGTGGACCTTTAATCAATGTTTTGAGTTTCGTAACTTGGAATATCAGTTTTAGTAGGCCTTTAATCATGTATAGCCCAAATGATTGGTGGTGACTTAAAGTCTTTAGCCACTTCATGGTGGCCATCGAAGACCGATTGGATGAGCAAATCCTTTAACATTCCTTCCTTCCTCTACTATCTCATCATGCTTAATCTAAATCCTGATCAAGAGATAACCCAAAGACAATTTCTCTTATGTTGTGTGCATCACCATTCGAGCGATTTGGGTTGTCCTGGAGGCACATTGTGATAGTTGTGAATCAAATTACATGGCACGATATTTTCAAATCAAGGTGCGGGATGATATTTCCAAGTTGTTAGCGCATATTTGATTGACATCGACATGTACAGAGATACTTATTACAAATTCATCTATATTTAAGTTATTGCTAAATAAAGCTAATATATTCCATTCATTTCGATATTCAACAATGCATATTCTAAATTATCTAATAATGAATTAAATATTTAATTTAATTAATTTATATAGTTATATTTAAATGACAGTATTTAATATGTTTAGAATTTCAATATTAACAATTACATTTCCTCACTCTTTCCTTAAATTATGTTTTTGTTTTAAACGAAAAGAAATATATCCGTTTAAAAATCTAATACCGTTTCCATCTAATACTGCATGCCGTGACCAAATGGACAAAACAAATTTGATAGGAAGATGATGCCAATTGGCAATTATCTACCAGTAAAAGCTAAAAAGAGCTTTGCTAGGTATTAATGGGTCTAGCAGGTGGATTGAAATAGAAAAAAAAAATTGCTTGTTCAAATGCAACGATTCCAAAATTCATTATATTATTTAAAGTATTATATTATAATTAAATTTAAATAATTTTTATTATTTAAATAATAATTAAAATTAAATTGAATAATTTGAATTATTAGAAATATATCTTAATTCGATCTAATTATAAATAAATTTGTTAGATCCATGTTGGTAGCATGACTATGAGCAAGTCTACAATCTTATCTTAATTGTAATTAATAATTAAAATTTGTAATTTCATGTTTTAAGTTTTATCATTTGTGAATTTGATTTAATTTAATTTTACGTTAAATTAATTCAATTATAAGCTGAATAATTGGTTTAGTACTTTAATTTGTCTGTTAAATTTATTAAAATATAATATTCAATTATGGTTATAATTCTATTAACCTAAAAACCTAAAACAGATAAACGCCAAAGTCAAGGGGACAACCAACGCGGTCAGTTTATACAGGCCAGAGTGGGGACCGAAGGAGCCTCCAAAGTCCAAATCCCAATTTTTATAGGGTTACGGCAAAATAACAGAAAAAACATTCATTCTTGGAACAAAATAGTAGTAAAATAAACAAACAAATAATGGGCTTCGAATCGTCAAAAGATCCTGTCCACCGTCCCTTCAGATTCGTTTTTATCAAGAAATTCCGAGGCCAAGAGAAGGAATACATGGCGTGGCCTTAATTAATTTGCTCTTTTTTGATTTGGCCCCTGCCACCGCAGTAGCCGATTGGAAGTGTCGCGCATGCCCATTCAAACTACTCCAACTCAGTGTCGCAATTGTTTAGAACTGCTCACTAATTTGGCGTTCATTTAACCCACGCGTCGGTTTAAAGACTGCACTCACGCTCTTACCATTTGGGCAGCGACAAGCTAGCGCAGCAACAATGACGGATTAGCATTAGTTAATAATTATTAATATTTATTATTAAAGTCGTATTATCTAATATTTATTAAATTTTAATTTTTATAATTTTTTATATTATTTTTTATTTTGTTTTTTTTACATATTACACAAATTCAGTTATCTCTTTAGAGCTTTTCACCTAGTAAGTTTCTTTGTAAATCAACTCACGTTGAATGCATATTAAAATGGTGGGATCCAAATCGCTAAGCTTAGTTATTTTGTTCTCTTACTTTCAAGTCAAATCTTCCTACCTATTATCATTAAATTTTAAATAGAAATATTAAGCAATAAGTTAAAAAAAAGTGTATAGTCTATTCTTATTTTAATTAGTAAAAATTTAGTAATTTATATATTCATATCGTATTTATATATTTTATTATATCATAATTATATTTAAAATATTTTTAGTTATATAAATTTTGATATATAATAATTTTTATTCTATAAATTTTAAAATATTTATATATTCGTTTTTTGTGCGTATTATCTTTCCTATCACGTCAAGTTTTAGTTTTTATTTTTTTGTATTTTTTATACCATGTTTAATTGAAGAATACATAAATGAATTTTTAAGACAAAATTGTTTAATTAATATAAACATATGCATAATATATTTTTTTATCTAATTTTCCCTACAAGTTATTTTCAATAAAAAATCGTTTCATATCCACTCAATATAATTAAAATTTTATATTCGGAATACCTTTATGATAAGAATTGAATCCTAATCGATGAAAAAAGAAAAAAGAAAAGGCGTATCTGTTGACTAAACCTCCTCGGATACCTCGTGGAATAAATGAAAATGAACAATTATATTGATCGATCTTGTTATGAATATTAATTAATTATTTAATTCAATTACGATCTGGTCTATAACATTGTTCACGTTGAAAATCTTTGACATGCACGAGGAAGGCTATATCTATTCATTTTCATGGATCCTGGACTGATGCATCAGATCCGAGCAGACAAACTTAGATTATGTTCATCTTCATAGGACTATCCTTAGTTTTTTCATATATATATATATATATATATATCGATTTTTATGTTTATCCACTTTGCTTTCACACTAAAACCTAAAATCTAGCATCACAACGTTGTCTACTGTTTGCAAGCTGTTATTGCCTAATCAAAAGTAAGAGTTGCAGAAACTCTTTTTTTTTTCCCCATGAAATCATGGTCCCATCTGGGACCTCCCACCGTCCCTACTGGAGTTCATCATTGCGTTCCATGTGGCCTGAAAAACCAAAAGATCAATGACAAGACAGACCTTGTATCTTCCCTCTAAGCTATGCCCCAAGAGAACTCAGATTGACTGCACTTTTTACGAGGTTTGATTGCTTTGCTACACCATAATATTCCACTACCATCATTAAGTCCTCTCGGATTCTCATGAATTATTTATTAGACTTGAAGGTAGGTATTTGACTCAAATTTTATTTTATAATTAATTTAAATTTTAATAAATTATATTAATTTAGATTATTTGATAATTAAATTTATTTAATAAATAAATATTTTTAATCAAAAATAAACTTTAGTAAATAAAAGCTTTTTATGTTCAAATAATAAGCTTGTGGGAACTAGCTTTTAGAATTAAGAAAAAAATATAACCTTTATGGATCATTATCTTAAATATAGATTTATAGGGAAGTACGAAAGAGTTTGGTAAAATGTTAGATTGATAGGATAAAAAGTATTTCATATGTTTAAATCCTAAGTAACATGAAAATTTTGGTTTGTTTTTCAGAACTTAGGTTTAGTGTTTTTCATTAGCTGCTTTATACTTTTTGTAATATCTCTATTTATAATAAATTTTCTCTCACATCCATTGATATAGGCAATTGAGGTTAAATCACTTTATATGGTAATGTATATAAATTAATTTCCTGTTAATCTTAATATGAATATATTTTTACTTAAAAATTGTCAACATCTCCCGAATGAAATTCGCTTCATTCTTATGTATACAAGTATCTATGGCTAAAGCTCAAGGCCATTTGTTTTTAATTTAAAATTAGAGGGTGTGGTTGCTAAGATGAAAAAGTAGAAGAAATAATAGGGGAGAGGAAAAAGTATAAAAAAAATGAATTTTGAGTGTGTTTAATAGAAAAAAAAAGTGAGATGAAAGAAAATAAAAAAATTATCATTTTTTACACCTATTAACAAAATCAAATCTCTCCAAATTAGAAAGGAAAAAAAATCAAGACTGGTACGAGTCAAGTGTATATATTTATAAAATTGCTCATCATTTTTTAAATTTTACATTTTCATCTCAATTTTCAATTAATGGGTATAATGGTAAATAATTACTTTTTATTTTTTTCTTCTCATTTTTCAATTATACCAAGCAATGGGTGAAAAGAATATTAATCTTTTCTTTTTACTTTTCTATCTTTCTAACGAAGCACACTAATGGAAAGAAAAAAAATATTTTTTTCATCCTTCCATTTTTCTCCTCTTTTATTTTTTCATCTTTTCAATTTTTTTTACCCTACCAAGTAAAGCCTTAAGATTCTCACTTTTTCACTATACATATGCTTTTGTATAATCCTCAATGGCTTTTTGAGTTTTTTTTATTTTTTAGATGAGCTTTAAAGCTAGACAAAGATAAGATGATAATTTCTTGTTTTTTCTAATAATTGTGGTGTACATTTAACAATGTTGTTTACTAGTCTGAAGATATAAAAAAAATTATGAATTTCTAAAAAGTTAAGGAGGAGAAACAAAATAAATTAAAGAAACCCTTAAGATTTTAAAGAGATTAAAAAAATTAAACTTTTAATTAAATGAGAAAGATGAATTTGAAAGCTTATCCTGAACTTTGGGTTGGTCTTTAAAATGAAAATAAAAGCAAGTAAGACCTAATTCAAGATATGGTGTGGCGGTGTCGTGAAGCTGAAGCCACATCTTTCATCTTTATTTTTTGTTATATAGTTATTTCGATGAAAACTAAGAATATTTTTAAACAAATATGATAATTTGAAATGATCAACATATTATTAAATAAATTCACTTACGTAAAATTATATTGTGTTTTTTTATTTTTTAAATAAAGCAAAAGGGGTTATAGATAGTGGGAATTTTGACTCACAAACTTGTTAAATATTATCTCTTAAGAGTGATTGCATGAAGTAACTGAATTGTCTTCAGATTCAATTCACACATTAGTTCAACAACCAAAGTTCATGAGTTATGTGAAACATCTTTTAGCAATTTTTATTGAAAACTTATTTTAGAAAGTCAATTGTAATATAAATTAAATGTTTTACTATATATATCAACTTATATTTAATTTGGAATTACATTTGGGTTGAAATTTATGACAAAAAATCTTTTTTTTCTAAAAAAGAGAAAACGTCCAAATGATTCAATTTGAAGCGAAAACTTTAAAATAATTGGTCTCTTATTTATAAATTTGATCAAATTTTTTAATTTAAATTGAAAACAGCAAAATGACTATTCTACTTTTAGATTGAAGATTAGAGGTTGTAAAACACAAGAAAATATGTATTGTGTTATGCAAGCATGCATATATATATTATATGTTATACCCTAAATACAAAGGTCGCCAGAATGGCCCCAATTGCCTATTTGTCATAGCAATTACTAGACTCTACTAATGCACACAATAGATCTCTAAAATCTCCAGGCCCCTAAAGTATACTTTAGACATGACAGACTCTCCCGACAAACATATTTGAAAAAATATCTCTAATTAGATGTCTTTCAGCAAAACATCTCGGATCTTGCTTCTTTTGTCTGGTACTAGCCACCAACATATCCTAACAAATATAACTGAAAGACTACTAGTCTGACAACCAGCCACTTTAAAATAGTAGCGATTGGACAAGGTCAAAAGGTATGTCAAAAGCTCAAGTATAAAAAGGGTTACAAAACTCTCAGTTAAAAGATCCCCATCCGAACTCTCCTTTTTTTATTCCTTTCTTTCTTTATCCCTTCGCTTTCAAAAAAGCTTTTGAGCTGACTTAGGCATAAGAGTGCGCTCTAGAGTCCCAACTTTGGCACCCTTCTAGCCTCTTTTTTATATTTCAAGCCATATTTTTGTTTGACATTTTGGACCATTCCAACTTCGATTACAAGAATATCAATAATTGGCACCATCTGTGGGAAAAAACATAGAAAACATGTCTGAACATATTGCTAAAAATACCACCCCATCAATATTTCTCTTGTCAAATATCCAAAACAACTATTTCGTCAGCCCCTCCATCACCATTTTCGCATTCTAGTTACTACTAAATCCTTCTAGGATGTTTTTACCAACAAGAGCTAACCTTTTCAATCACAACTAGCTGCCCCAAGATATAGCAAATACCAAACTACCATGCTTGAGTGACCTAGCAATCCTTACTCTAACAGCTGCGGATGTAAATCCCAACGATGTCCATTCAACATCTCCTAATACCATAGCTATGCAACCATATTTTAGCTTTGCAAGCCCATGTAACCTTTTATATGCCCACACCTCATAACCAGCATATTCCATACTCCCACACATCTTTACACCTTTTATGGTACCACCTAACTATCACAATCAATATTAAGCCTAGTTTGAATCAATAACAAACTAACTAGCTACCATACAACAGTTTCAGTAGCAATTCACCCAGCTAGTGCATTTTCAAGCTGATTGTTAACCTCGCAACCAATCGATTGCCTAAGCCCATAATCAATTGATTGTCTAAACTAGCTAGCTCAACATGAAAACCAAACTTGAGATGAAAGCTCTTATTTGATGTCGGCTCAAGAAACATAACAGTCCTAATGTACAAATCAGACAAACGATCACCTAGAAGCAGATCTTGTAGAATAGGCCATGACACTAAAATAAGAGATTAAGAATTTCAAGCATCCTCACAAAGATGATTAGGAGTGGCTTGACAATGAGCACAACCCCTTGTTTTCCACCATCTGAAAGTTTTAGTCCCTAGAAAGACTAAGCTATCCCTTGACACCTATGATGGGACAGCCGATCTAGTAGACCAACTAAACCATTTTTTATCATTCCAAAACCATAGGGACATTTCAAATGTGATGTAATGTTGCATCTTTCCAACAATGTTATGTGGCCTAGCATGCACATGGTGGTACTCCTTCAACCCCAGTTCCATTACAAACTTTGATCAATTGGGAATAAATTTCCTCACCTATTTCAAAATTTAAAGAATGATAACTAAAAGTTTCACCAGTCTCATGGCAATTAAGCGAAACTTAGAAAAAATAATACGAGAGTATATAAAGAGCTTTAACACAGCAACCTTGGAAGTTCATGACCTAAATGATGAATAAATAATCCAAGCATTATCTTAGGAATGCGCCATAATTACTTAAAGTATGCACTTACTAACAAAGCTATAACAACTTTATGAGAAAACCCAAAAATATACTAAAGCTGGGCAAATTGAGATTACCAACATGAAAATAGAAAGGGAAGACAAGAAGCAGAAAGGCAATCGCCATAACAGACTTGCAAAAAAGAATTACACCTTTGGCCTGAGACAACTAAGGGACAAGAAATCTAGCCAGACTCAACATTGGCTACCAGGAGAGCACAACGATAATGGACTCCCTTTTATGCCAAATATGACTCCTACACCCCTTTCAACATTAGTAAAACCCAAATCCTTAATGCCAATATGAGGAACGGCCTGGTGGAATGACCTTCACTGATGAAAGATGAACGAAGTAGAAGAAATCCTAAAAAGCGTTATGATTTCCATAATAATATTGGCCATATCAGAAAAGATTACTTTGGTCTTAAAAACATAATAGAGTCATTGATCAAAAAATGGGTGATCAAACAAGTTATGAACAAAGAAACGGAAAACCTAAATCAGACTATTTACCTAAACAACATGAAGACAAAATGATAATAAAATGCCTAGTTGTTGGCATTATCTATGTCATTGTGGACACCACTAAAGCCAGGGCCAGAAGCAAATCCAAATGTAAGTCTCACCTGCATAGCATCATAGTCATCGACACAACAGCAAAAAGATTGAAACAAAATGACTGGCTGGTAACTTTTATGAAAAAAGATGTTGAGTTGATAACAGACAATGGCAATGATCCTATAGTTGTATCCGCCATAGTAGCAACTATCATGTCAGTTGAATTTTGATAGATAATGGTAGCGCTATTAAAATTCTATAATTAAGTGCCTTCCTTCAGATGGGAAGATAAGGACTTAACTCCCTCTTAGCCAATTTATGGGTTTGCCAATCAACCAATACTAATCAAAGAAAATAGCATGCTACCCGTCACTATTAGAGATAGTGAATAGATGATAACAACTATAATGGATTATCTTGTGGCAGACCATTTACAATATCATTCTAGGCAGACCAATGATGAAGAAGATTCAAATAGTGATTGCAGTATACTCCTTTATCATCAAGTTCCTCATGCCAATAAGGTTAGGATATGTACAATCCAATCAAATAAACACTTGTCAATGCCACTAACTTTCTAGCTAGCTAGAAAAATCCAACCGAAGTCAAAACAGCAAGAAGATAACCCACCTCAACAGCTATGGATGTCAATATAATTACACCTAATAAATCCCAATCTCTTACCCTTGATGGCCTCGATATCAAAATGGTATAAAGCATTAAAAGTTGTAACTTACAGAAAAAACCAAAAAGATGGCCTTAAATAAGATAAACTCTAATCTTTACACTACTATAGGGGCTTTACCTGATTAAAAAGACAAGGGCCACTTGATATGTTTTTGGCAAAAAAATGCTAACGTCTTTGCGTGGTTAACGGCTAACATGCCAGGCATTGATGAGAGAGTCATCAGGCACTCAACATTGACCAAGGGTTAAACCAGTAAAAGAGAAGAAAAATTGATTTACACTTAAACACCTCAATGGCATTAGAGAAGAAATAGACAAATTCCTAGCTATGAACTTCATCCGCAAGTTTAAATAGCCAAAATGGCTAGTAAATTTGGTTATGGTCAAAAAGTCAAGTGGCAAATAGAAAATATGCATCAACTTCACAGATTTGAATCAAATTTATCCCAAAGACAGCTACCTGTTGTTAGCCATTGATCAATTGGCCAATGTTTTTACTGGTTACAAATTTTTGAGCTCTATGGATGCCTTTTCATTCTATAAACAATTTAAGAGGACCCATTAAATCAAGAAAAAATGGCATTCACCATGAAGGAAAGGATATTTTGTTAGCAAGTAATGCCCTTTGGCTTGAAAAAAAGTAAAGGCTACCTATCAACAGCTGGTGAAAAAGATTTTCAAAAGCCAAATTGGGTAGTCTATGAAGGTGTATGTGGACAAGATGCTAATCAAGAGTCCTTCTATCAAGCAGTACATAAAAGATCTGGCCAATACTTTGCAAATGCTAAAGAAATACAACATGAAGCGTAACCCCTTGAAGTGTGAATTTGGGGTAGCCATAGGCAAATTCTTAGGCTTTATGGTGTCATCCTAGGTAATAGAGTCAAACCCAAAAAAAAAATAAGAGCCATACTAGAGATGAGCCCACCAAGATCAAATAAGAAGATCTAATGCCAAATAAGTAGAAAAGCAGCATTCAATCAATTTATTTCTAGTCTGCTGATAAATGTTTGCTTTTTTTAAGCTACTTTAGGGTTAACCAGATATAAATGGACCAAAGAATGCCAACAATCATTTGATAACTTGAAGGAGTACCTTTGTTCACCATCATTATTAGCTAGCCCAAAGCTAGGAGAATAATTATTTGTGTACTTAGCAGGCTCAAATGAGACAATCACCACAGTCCTACTAAAAGAAAAAGATGAAACAAAATACTCCCTATACTATGTTAGTGGGGTACTTTAGCTAATGAAACAAATTACACGAAGATCGAAAAGTAGTATATGCCCTCGTTATGGCTGTGAGAAAGCTTGGGCAATACTTTCAAGCGCACCTAGTAATGGTCCTTACAAACCAACCGTTGAAGAAAATTCTCCTAAAGATAGACCCGGCAAGCCAAATATCAGATAAAGTGTAAAACTTAGTATTTGGCCTCAACTAAAGTCTAAGAAAGGCGATCAAAGCATAAGTCTTAGTAGACTTCATTGCAGAGTGCCCTTTTATATCATCTAAAGAGGCCATGCCAGAACAACCTAAATCTAAACCAAAACAAATAGATTAATTGCATGCGGTCAAAGATAATAGTATGTGTTGGGATCTTTACGTGGATGGATCATCCAAAAAAGAAAGGTTAGGAGCCAGAGTACTACTACTTGATCCAAAAGGCTAAGAATGGCAATATAAATTGCCTTTTGACTTTGCCACTTCAAATGACATGGTAGAATATGAAGCATTGATCGTCAAACTAGAACTGATAAAAATGTTGAGAGCTGGCCATCTCATAACATACATAGATTCTTAATTAGTGACAAACCAAGTGAACAGGATATATAAAGTTAAAAATCAACTGTTGGCCAAATACCATCGAATGGTTACAAGGCTGTGCAAATCTTTTGATCACATGGCCATAGAAAAATACCTCATCAAAAAAACACTCAAGCTGACTCACTACTTAAAATGACAAGTAGCATAGAGATCGCAGGTAAAGGAAAACTCATGCTCGAGTGTGTAAAAGTCCCTAGCTAAGATAGACAGATTCATAAGCTGACTGCTAGCAACAATGATAGTTGGATGACTCCCATCCTATCTTTTCTCCAGCACAACACCATACCTTCCAATCCCTTACTATGCAAATGACTAAAAAAAAGCTATCAAGCATACAATTCATAACTGCATTTTGTATAAAAAAATCT
This sequence comes from Adansonia rubrostipa, assembly GCA_038381775.1. Classification (NCBI taxonomy): domain Eukaryota; kingdom Viridiplantae; phylum Streptophyta; class Magnoliopsida; order Malvales; family Malvaceae; genus Adansonia; species Adansonia rubrostipa. The sequence continues at coordinate 156,835 of JBBYHM010000005.1, read as the reverse complement.
TTCATTCTCCCTCTTCTCAGATGTTTAGCCTTGAAAAGAATGAATTATGTTCTAAAAGAAATCCACAAAGGAGTATGTGGCCATCATTTAGGGGTAGAGCTTTAGCACAAAAAGCTTTAAATCAAGGTTTCTTCTAGCCAACCATGAGAAAGAATGCAACCGATATGGTAAAAAAATGTGACAAATGCCAAAAATTCATTAAGATACCTAAGTAGCCCGCAAAAGCGTTAAAACAAGTTTCAGCCCATGGCCTTTCTATGTATGGGGGATTGATATCTTGGGCCCTTTCTATTTAGCGACTTTATAATAAAAGTTCCTAATTGTTGCCTATGACTACTTCACTAAATGAGTAGAAGCAAACCCATGGCCACTATTACAGCTGATCAATGTAAAGCTTCATTTGGAAATGCATCCTCTACCAATTCAGAATTTTTCATGTTCTCCGAACCAATAATAGGAAATAGCTACAAGTAGATAAATTAAAGGACTTCCATGAAAGGTTCTACATCAGTTTCCTACACAATTTAGTTGCTCAACCCAATCCAACAATTAAGTTAAATCCATGAACAAGAACATATTACAACCATTGAAAAATAAGTTTAATGAAGTAAAAAGCACTTAGGCGGAAGAAATGCCAAGTATCATTTAGGTGATCAAAATAACCGAAAGCCAGGTTATAGGAGCAACATTGTTTAACCTTGTCTATGGCACTGAAGTAGTTATCCCGACTAAAATTAGCATATATAGCATCTGAACTACCAATGTGGACCACCAATTGAAAGAATCCCACTTAAGGGCCAACCGGACTTATTGGAAAAAAGTCAAAGATGAGGCTGTAACCAGGATAGTAGCATGAGCACAATAAGTGTCCAGACATTATAATAAAAAGATTAATAACAAGCAATGCCAAATTGTTTACCTGGTAGTATGATGCTGCAAACTAGTCGAGCGACCAAAGAACGAAAAAACCTATCACCCAATAAGGAGGGATCATATCAGATATCCAAAGTCATTGGATTTGGAGCACATAAATTAGTAGACATGACTGGCAAAACTGTTCCAAATTCCTTGAATAATGTTCATTTAAAAAGGTATTATCTGTAAACTCTATCTCATAAGGTAAAATATCCTTGCTTAAACATAAGTAGTCTTGAAATTTATCTGTAACTAATATGATCCAAAATTTCCCAGCATAAAATAAGCAAGTGACATCAAGCCACCCTGGCTTCCAAACAACCTTAATAGTCTTTTCTCCAAATGAGCAAGTGACCTGAGTCTCTTTGGCTTATAGATGACCTTGAAGGTCTTATCAAGCAATGCGTACTCACTCTGGCTTGCAGAAGACTTCAAAGGTCTTATCTTACAAATAAGTAAGTGACATTAAGTCACCTTGGCTTACCGATGACTTTAAAATCTATTCTCTAAAAACATGCAAGTGACACCTAGTCACTCAAACCTACGATCTCCAAGGTTTGGTTAATAAAACAACACAAAGTCATTTTCCTCCTCATCCTATTCAACCAATAGCAATAAAGGTCGGATCACCTATTCCACACATTAGTAAATGATAGCAAGTTACTTAAGCAAGTTATCTTCAAGACCTAACAATCTTACTCGACATTTTAACATGAGACCTAAAAATCTACTTCATATTTTATCATGCAAGCAAAGTGACACTAAATAACCTTAAGATAATTTTAGAGCAACTTATAAGTCCTTACACATGAATCTTTAAAACATAATAAGATTTCCATTTTAAAACAAGGTATATACAAATTTTTAAAGTTTCTTATAAAAAACAGATTAAGCCTGCTTAGAGCCGGTATTAACAACTGGATTCTGGTCACTTACTTGCCTTCCTTTTCATCGCCAGAGTCATCACTAGCATTGGTTTCCTCAAAGGTAGAGTAGGAAGAAAATGTCTCTCACTCACCCTCCATTCACTTGTTGCTAATCCGACATCAACACATTGAAGCCCTTTATGGGTGGAACCAACTTCCCAACTAAAGATCCCTTAAGTTTGGAGACCATGAAATAGTTGCACTGTATAAAGAGTACTTTACCTAAAAGCAGTAATATAAGCAAACAGCTTATCATATAGTTACTCATGTTGCTCTATCAATTCAACCTCAAAGCAAGCCTTCTCCTTACCAACTTTAGCCTCTAGCTTAGATATCTTCGCTGTCGCAGTTGCCAATTCAACGTTCCAAGCCTCTAACTTTTTCACAACATCGCAGCTATTTCTTTTGCCCCCTTTACTTTTGTCTCTACTCTAGCAATGTAAGTAAGCATGTTTTTTTCAACATGCTTAAGGGCCTTTTTTAACTTGCCTAGTTGGCCTTGAAGCTCCTTATCCAACTTGGCATACTGGGCAACATTTGCGCTAGCCTTATCAAACTTATCATGCCATTCCACCATATGGTGGCTATAAATAGCCCTATAATGCATCTCTTGCAATGAAAAACAAAGATAAACAAGCATATACATAAATATGAATGAAACTAACAAGTTAAAATATTACCTCTACTAAGTAAGCCAATGTCATATTTAAATTTTGCACGGCATCCTTTTAATTAATTGCTCTATGTTAAAGGGAGATACGCTTTTATGTAGCAAGACATGGTGCACCCACTCCAAAAGCACAAGCTAGGGACTGCTAGGAATACCTCTAACACCACTGCTGCCACTCGTGGGAACAAAGAGGTCACAAGAAGTGGGCACTGAGATAGTGCCAAAAGGCTATAAAATAGCTTTACTTGCAACCACCTTTATGGCATCCATAATCTTTGCCCCAGTAGATGGAACAATCATAACTGGAGTAGTAGTGAAGGCAAAAATAGTGACCATACCTTCCGCTACTGCGTTACCCTTTTTCTTGCTGTTGTCTTCTTCGCTATAAGTAAATCGTCTTGGCCCTTCTAACCCTTGTACTTACCCCTCTTCTCAGGTGATTAGCCTTCTCAGCGGTCACCTATTTAGCTCATGCCAAAGCTACTTGAAGAGGATCTATACTTGTGACAAAACAAAGTATAAGCTACACTAGATAAATAAAAGTCAATCAAATTAAAATATGCAAGAATATACCCTCTTCTAGGGGAATAGATTGTTGATCAGCCACAGCATAACTTGAAGACAATTCTTCACCATCTAAAAAGCACTAATTGATAACTTGTACACTAAAAAGCTCTTCAATAACATTTTCCAAGTCTTCTTCCCTAACCATGCCTTTTAGATATATCAATAAAGCAACCAAAAATTCAAGTCAACCCTGAATGCTATAACAAATACAGAAAAGAACACACACATACTAGCTAGATTCTTCTAAGTTCTCAGGAAATGTTTCACCTTTCACTTTACAAGGGGACATATCATTCCTTTTGAAACATTTTTCACTCTCAAACTAAGACAATATCTTTGGACATTTTGTAGTGTCATATATTCCTAGTAGCTGAATTGTCTCTTCTTGAAGAACTCCACTTGCTCATCCTCTTAGAATGCTAAAAGGGGCTTACATCGCTCGTTAGGGACTTTTTACCCTATTCAATAGGGAAGCTTCACTCTGTTTTTGCCTTTTTACACACAATGAAGAACTGATGCTTGAGTAAATAAGCAAATGATGGAAAGGCTATAAGTAGTCTCCCTTTGCTCTTTGTCTACACATAATATAAGCATGGGTCAGTTCCCTTTAGCACAAACAACATCCTAACACATTTATAGAAGGTATTCACCTTTACTTCTAGCACATCAAGAAGCATGTCACTATGATTGCCAACGAGTTTGGCTTTAATTGACTTGGTGACAACAAGTACGCCTCAAGCAGTGAACAAAAAAATGGTTTTAAGTGAAGATGAAACCTTTTTAAAAATATAAAGATAAAAAATGATGCTATTTTCATCATTTCTTATCAATCTTTGCTCTGGAAAAGGCTTCAAGACTTTGTACTGGTAAAATCCAACTCTTTATCAACCATTTATTTTTGCACAATCGTTATGGAGATATCACTAGCATACCTTTTCATGCGCCTCGTATCTATATTCCCTAAGTTATCATTTCCTCAGTACTATCAGTGGCCTTTTCAAGTACTTGTGCCATTTCGATAACTAACAGCATATTGTGAAGGCTTATGGCATCAAAAGGTTGCTCAACACTTTGAACCTTAATTTGCTTGCCAAGTTGACCTAATGTTGTACTTTAACCTTTGCCCCCACTCATCATCACAAAAAGGTGATCATGAAACTGCCCAAAACTAGCCTTAGTTGTTACTCCTACTTGAGTCTTCGCTTATAGCCCACTATTTTCTAAATCACCTTTTCTGGCAACCAACTTAATGAGCAAATCATTCTCAGACTTAACCATCCACCCACAAACATGAATAGATAATAAATCTAAAGCGTGAAAGATCAAACGAGGTAGATTTTAAGAAACTTACCCTAAAATCATTAAACACCAAGGATGAACAGAGAACATGAAGAACGGTTGCTTGCAAGCCTTCCGAAGTGTACGAGTCATAAAGTAAAAATTTCACTGTAAACATAAACAAAGATAAAAAAACAACCTGGGAAACTAATAATCTCAAGAAAAAAAAGAAAGAGAATGAAAAAAAATGGAAAACAAAAAAAAAACCTTACAAGCTATGGAGATCAAAGTCTGAAATAAAAATAGTTTCTAAAATGCTTGTCAAAGAAAAACCTCCTTTAAATACTTATCAATGCTTGCCTTCAAAATGTGCAACAAGAACCATGTGTCATGTAACCATTTGGCCTCCCTCTATGCACGCCATTAAACTGCTATATCATACATTTGAAACTCAAAATAAAGGGCGAGAACTAAATCTACATACATCATATCAAAATAAAGATAGATTTTGAATTCTTGGGTGCCATATCAGAGCTAGAGTAATCTATATTTCGATGATATCTAAATGCTAAATATGTTGGTCACCCAAATGGCTCCAATCGTTTATTCTCATCCCAGTAGTGACCAGATTCCAATGACATGCTCAACTGATTGCCAAAATCTTCAATCACCCAAGGTGCACTCCAAACATGATAGATTCTCCCGACAAACACCTCTGAAAGAATATTCCAAATTATATGTCTCTGCGTAATACATCTCAAATTTTGTTGCTCTTGTTTGGGACCAGCCACCAACATATCTTGACAAATAAAGTTGAAAGACTACTACTCTAGCAATTAGACACTTTAGGACAATGACAGTTAGGCAAGATCAAAAGGTATGTTAGAAGCTCAACTATAAAAGGGGCTATAAGGCCCTAAGGTAAGAGATCCCCACTTGAACTCTTCTTTTTTTTATTCCTTTCTTTCTCTATCCTCTCGTTTTCTTTCTCCGAACGTTTTGAGCTAACTTACGCATCAGAGTGTACCTTAGAGTCCCAACTCTGGCACTTTTTTTACCTCTTTTCGGTATTTCGAGTTATATTCCTGCTTGACATTTTGGACCATTCTAGCCTCAATCAGAAGACCATCAACAATATATATATATATATATATATATATTCAACCTTGAAATTGTATTTTGCATGAGCTAAGCAAGAAAAAATATATAAGCACTTTTGTTTCATTTTCTTCCCCCGTTATTGTTTTGCCATACAAGGAAATATATAAACAATGAACCAAAGCTATTCCAAAAGGTTAATTTGACAATATGTTTTCCTATGAAAAAAGCAAATAACAACATCTTGATAAAAGTCCAAAGCCAAGAATTCAATATTGTTTTTTGTCACCATCAGGAACCAAAGAAATAAGACATACAAAATCTTATAGGTTCACTATCACTTTTCTATGCACAACAAGACAACAAATTGGGCTTATTGAGTTGATTATTTTTCTTAAAATATTAGTGTTCAGCACTTGTATTCAATATATATTTGAATATAAAATAAAGATACAATTCTTTAAATATTTGAAAACCTTACAAATTTAATTATATTTGTATCAAATGCATACTTCAATTTTGAGTAACATAGCTATTGACCATGTTTTTAAGTGGTGACTGAGATGATTCCTTAATTCTTAGCATATTTCAAAAAGTAATCCGAGTCCTTTTTCACATTAATCATACTAAGTAGCAAAAAAAAAAAATAGTACAAATTTTAAGATTTCAAGATAAGCAACGTAAAATTAGCTACTTAATGAATAAAAAAATTTATTAGTTACCGTGCCTTCCAAAAACTTTGCTCTCCTCTATGGGAATTAGGGAGGGAGATATGAGAAGGGGTCATTGGGTTATCATTGGGAGATCATTGTTTTCTGCACCCAGAAAAGATTGAACCTGAAGGAAAGTTAATGATGGAATTTACTATGTGGACCATTGGCGAACTGATCCACACCCCTAACTTCAAGGAACCGTCAGGTGTGCAGGTGAGACGTGAGCATGCATATAGGGCACTTATTCACCTGACATTACTTTTGGGCCCTCTTGGCGAATGGTGATTCTCAAGCTACTTGCTGAAACTGGTTGCTCAAGCTTTGTAGTTTGGTTTGATATAAGAATGATAGAATGATAGATTTGATCTTGAGGTATATCAACCAAAAAGTTTGTGGCTAAAATGTTATTTTATTTTTAATTTATTTTATTTATTTCCTTCATTTTCAATATTCATAATGATAATCCATTGAAAACGTGCGGGCATGGCAGCATGCACATTTGAATAGTCAAGAATATCGAAGCAATGAAAGAAATTGTATTATTGGATATGCAGCTGGCTCAACAAGCCATAAATATCTGACAGAGTTGAGCAAATTACAGTAGCAATTAAGTTGAAGTGTATCCAGCAATTAAATCCCCTGGGGCTAGGGCCCGGCTAGGGAAAGATATTACCGGGAGAATTGATTCTTTGCTTGTAGGAGGAGAGCGAGTGGGGCCCCTACTCGGTTTTCGTTGGGCCCGGAAGTGGAGTGCTCTTTCGGTTTGCCCCTCTTTCTTGAAAAACCCCCACAAAAAAATTATTATTCTCTCTTCTCCAGTCTGCTGTGACTGTGCTTTTAGTGTGACGCCTACAGCCGATATTTCTGACGTACTCCAACCCAATGTTCCCACGGCTGAAGTTGTCCAAGCCGAACCACCGAGGTACATCCCGGCCCCTGATTTGCTAGATGAGTGCTAGTCAAGGATAAGTGGGCCCGCTGTCCTTAGATTGGACAGCATTGTGGGGTCTATCATATATTTCGTTTTAGCTCACCCACCACAAGGATCTATTGGAGGAGTGGACCGTAGCTACACTGTATAAACGCTCTTCTTGAGCGATTTCAACGATCGACATTTTATGATTTTAGCTTGATATACGATAACATCCATTAATTTTCAATCGCTATAAGCACACGACAACAAATATAACATTCGCAATCACAGTTTAAATCAGTACTCTACACTTAGTGCCTTCTTTATCACTTCTTATTCACAGCCTCCCCTACTTTCCCTGACCTCACAAACTATTCCATTTCTGATTTCCCTCGTTCACTCTATTCTCTCTTCTTCTTCTTCTTCTTCTTCTTCTTCCCTTCTGCTCTCTTCCTCCTTTCTCTAGAGGGTTTGGCGCCATATTTAGAACTGAATCAGGTGCTGGTGAGCATAGATCAATTGTTTTGTTTGTATATTTGGTATTCTGCTGTCGGGTACTGCTTTTGTTTAATGGGTCTTAATTCTTTGAGAGTTTGCATGGATTCATCTAACTGGCTTCAGGTATGCCTATTTCCTGCATTTCAAAGCTACAATAAGTCTTATATAGTATTTTTCCTTTTCTTTGTCATCGGCCCAGTTATAACTTGCTACTTGGGGTGCTTAGTTGTGCTTATTATGGTGACAATTTAACCCTAACGAGCACGATTCCATGCATATGCAACATCGTTAATTAGAAGAATCTTAAATTGCATGTGTTTCAACTTTAAAATTGCATGAAGATTTTCGAGTACTAGTATCAAAGAAAAAACTGCAACAACAATGTTTGAAAGTTTAGACACAAATGAAAACGTATTGATTCTCATTTTCTTCGAAGCTCAAATAACATTGACATTTTACAAATTCTCATTTTTAACTTTTTTTTTTCCTAGATTTGGTAGCTTAAACTGCGGAATTTCCTTAGCAATTATTGTACTACATTGGTATTTTTTACATTTGGTCAATCTAGTTGGATATTTGTGAAGGATAAATTAAGGAATATCTAGTCATTTCATCATCTGCCGACAGAAATAAAGGACAAAGAGTGTCTTGTGCTAATTTTGAATTAACAAATTTTCAACAAACGTTTAGGGAACGGTTCACGAGGAGTCTGAAATCGATTCTTCATCCCCATCTGGTGATATGCTCACATGCTCAAGGCCCTTGATTGAAAGGAGGCTAAGACCCCAGCATGGGCAAGCTCTCAAGTGCCCCAGGTGTAACTCCACGCACACCAAATTTTGCTACTACAACAATTACAGCCTCTCCCAGCCCAGGTACTTTTGCAAGACTTGTAGGAGGTACTGGACCAAGGGAGGGACGCTAAGGAACATTCCTGTTCGTGGAGGCTGTCGAAAGAACAAGAAAGTTGCTACTAAAAAATCAAGTGATCATCAATCAGCCAACAACTACCCTGGATCATCTAATTCTCATAATCCCACTGAGCTTCACCTTTCATATCCTGAAGTGCACCCTTCTCACCTTAATAACATACTTGCCACTGATACTAACTTAATGGAGAGCAAATACAATTCCCTGCTTGAAAATCCAACACCGATTGATTTCGTGGAGAATAAGCTTGAGGATGTTGTTGGGAGCTCTAGGAACTATGATTTTATGGGGAATGGTGAGTTGGGTATAGTTGAGGGACTTGGAGTGGGCCATGCGCTAGCACCAAATCTACATGGCCTTTACTCTCCATATGGGATGTCCCTCGATGGCAATGGTGGTACTCTCTTGGACACCTGCCAGGGGATAATGCTTCCTTCCGATGATGCAAATGAAGATGAGCATGCAATCGATGTAAAACCAAGCAACAGACTCTTGCCCCTTGACTGGCAAGACCAAGGGTATTCTAAGGCTGGGAAGGACACTTATGGATACATGAACAGCTTGGGATCATGGGCTGGGATGATGAATATTATGGACCCTCCGCGACAAATCCATTAGTCTGAACAGCAATCTGTAGTCAACTACTACTCAGAATCCTGGAGGCAGCCATAGCTCGGCACGTTGTTTAAAATGACTCTGGATTTTATATGATCTACATTATATAGAGTATAGATTATCCAGCTCCACGTCAATGCCGTTGGTAGAAAGAAAGGTCCTTAATTTAATTTCTACTATGTATCTTTTTTTTTTTTTTTTCCGGTTAGGGTGCCGTTCAGTCTATCGAGTTAACAAGGAAAGAATGTGTTGTGAATAAGAAAAGTACTTATGAACTCACCAAATGCCCACCTTCGTGCATTAATTTTTGTTTATTTTTTTCTTTGTGATTGGGTGTCTTGGGCGAAGACGTTGAAAGCTAGCTTAGGTTTTTGTTGTTATACAGGATCACGTTTTGAAAAAAATTGAATAATAAATTTAGATTTGAATTTGATTCGGTTTAGCCCTCCCATTAGACTCGAGTAATATTCATAATATTTAAAAATATTTTTATATTAACATTTATATATTTTATAATTCAATTTAAATAAAAATATATTATTTTATTTAAAAAAATATTATTTCGGGTCAGCCTGAAACATAAAAACTTAGACTCAAACCTAGCTGTGGACAAGTCGAAGGATAGGTTGCTTTACACCACTTTTTTTGGCATGTGTGATAATGCTAGCATGCATTATTGAGAAATGGTTGGAAAATTTTCCGAAGATGAAAAGGCGAGGAAACTGACCGAAAAGCATAAAATGGCTTATTTGAATGTGATATAAATAGACCTGTCCACAGGTCAAGCTACTAATCCAAGCTTGATGACCTGCCCAGTATTTGAGAAGGTTTGGACAAAAAATAGGCCTAAAAAATACTGTAAGTAAAAAAATTAAAGCTCATTTTCTAAGTAAGTCAGGCCTTGGGCAAAAAATTTTAAGCTTAGGCCCAGCTTAGCCTAAATAGTAAATAATATATATTTATATATTAAAAACCCATATATATTATAATAAAAATATGTAGGAAGCGAAGATAATAAAGGGTCGACAATAGCTGGCAATGTAGCTTTTTTAAAGGGAAAAAAGACTTGGCATATCTTTAAATGCTACAAGCGTTGATTGTCCAGCAAACAAGTCGCACCCATAATGGGTCTGGATCACGTAAGGTTCGGACAATAGCTCTAATGTTGGCTTCTTACAACTCCTAACTTTCATTCCATCTAGCTTCTCCATGTTCATGCTTTTTGAAGGTTACAACTCATAGTTTTCATTCTAGGTAGCTCATGAGGTTGAAGTTGCTTGATTTTGAAATCTATGTGCATTAAAAATCAACATTGTGAATTTAATTTTCATGTATGTGATATATATACATAGGATCAAAAATTTACTATTATGTTGTAATTGCAATAGATTTACTGTAAAATCTAGGTGGGCTGAGCCAAGCTTGGGATTCTATTTCTGAATTCAAGCCAGGCCTGGTCAAAAAAAGATACCTATATTTCAAGCCAAGTTAGCCTAGGGCAAACAGAAAAACCATAAGTATCATGTATGGGCTTAACCTGAACCTGGCTCAATCCGACCTATGGACACCTCTAGATGTGACCCTACCATTCTTTGGTGCCTCCTACCTTCTGCTAGGTAGTTGACTTAAAAGCATGGCAATTAACTATAGGTCCATTTGAATGAGTGGTAAATAGAATTGGGGTGAGATTAATTATTTTAGTGGTAAGATTAAAATCAAAAGTTAATATATGTTTTAATGCGAAAGTGGTAATAGGGTAAAATAAAAATGAAAATAACTATTAAGGACATTAACGTATAAATGTTGGATAAATTATCTTTGCATATGTATATTCATAACATTTAATGTTTGAAATTTTTACATATACTACTTTTATATTTATTTGAATATTTTAATTAATATTATTATAGACATTTATTTATAAAAAATTAATTTCACTTCTTAAGGATCTAGTGGGTTTCACTAAACCTTTATCCCTTTAGTGCCTTATTGGAAAGACAGTGAGATGAAATTGCATTGGATTTGTCTCCAAATGCACTTCTAGTGTAGTTGGAAGGGTTTTACCCTAATAATGCTTTGATTCGATACCACGATCCAAGGAAACCTTACATAGTGTTGATCATATACAAAGAATGGTTAAGATTTAAAAGCTAACAGTAATAAGAAATTAAGAATTGAACTTGAGAAATCATTAATTTATAAAATATATAATTAGTTAAAGAACAATTTACCAATATCTATATAATTTGAATGAAAACAATCAAGGAGGCTAAAATTTGAAACTTGAAATTTAAGCTAGTTAATTATAACTTTTGTGGGGTATATATGAGCAATGATAATTGTAGACACCCCATTTTGTCTAGACCAGCATTGAAGGCATAATAAGTCATCATCAGAGACACAACCGAAGTCACTCGAAAGAGTATGGATTAGTTCCCCACTATTCTATTCTTGGCCAAGGTAAGGGGTTTGAAAAGTCAAAGGAATGAAAATTTTCTGGTCTTAATACTGGGACAATAAGTATCGATGCAAGGCTCCATGTCATTAAAATTCCAAAACCTTGCTAATTGTATCAATACACAAGGGCCTAATATCAGTATATTAGTGTGTTATCGACACAATGATGTTTATATTGATACAAGCTTATGTCATAGTTCAAATCATGAATTTTTGCGGAAATGTATTATGGTATCGATACAAATCATGTAATATTGATGCCTTTGGGAATTTTTTGTTCTTATTATTGATATAGGCCATGAAGTATCAATACAGGAAGCTAAATTTCACATTAAGTATCGATACATGGCTCTTTATCTTAAGACTGGAAAGCAAACTTGTTCTTCGTATCGATACTAGGCACTTTGTATTTATACACACACTATTTTGGGTCATATTCGAGACATTTTCCTCCCCTTATACCATGATATTAAAACTCGAATTTAGTCATGACTTTGGCCTCAAAAATTATCTAAAATCATATATAATTTCATAAAAACATGTGGATTTCTTTTTTGGGCTTTGAACATTAGATTGACACATTTTGAAAGGTCCATTAAGCATGGCATAAAGGCATTTCATGAGAAAATGAAGCTTAATGAAGAACAAAGGCAAAATTATTCATTTGATCAGCCCATGTATGCTTTATTTGTCTGCAAGAACCAGGATTAACCAATCAAATGCTAAAAGCTTGCACCTTGTTACACTGACTATTATGATGTACATGCCAAATGTCCTATATGCCCTCTTTGCTAGGTCATTTTGGTAGCTAAAATCAATCCCTATACAATCTAATTTTCTTACTTAGTTGAGGGATTCAAAATATCTACATCAGCTCCAAAAACCTATGACTATCTAATAAAACTCTATTTTTATAGTTCTCCTTCCATTTTTCCAAAAACCCTTCAAAAAATTCTCATTTTCTTTATCTATAACCTAAAAACTCTCTTCCATAGACACTATAATCAAAAACTCCTTCTTTTCATTCCCTTCTTGCTAATCCATAGCAAAAAAAGGGAAGAAAATGAGCTTAAAGTTATTAGTTTGCTAGTCAAAGACAACATTAGGAGTTTAAGTCTTCTTTTGGTATATTTTCTATCTTTTTTTTATTTTTATTTTTTGTTTTCCTTCATCTCCATCATCTTAGTAAGCTTCCATGTTTCCATGACCCCATTAGGGTTTTCATGCATTATCATGGCCTTTTTTATGGTAATCTTATGATTTTTGTGATTCTCTTAATGCTTTGATGTTAATTAGATGAACTGAAATTGCATATCTCATTTTGACATTAAAACAGCCCCTGTTCATGCATCTTCGCTATGTTTTCTTTCATTCTTGTATTTTCATTTCAAGTATAAATGTGCATTCTAGCTTGTTTTGATTTCTACCATGCTTTTGGATGCATTTTCACTATGATTACTTTGTTGAAATGTATGGATAACTTGTTGTTTTGAATGTTTGCTCATGTTTGATGTCTCTATCACGTTTAGTTCATTATATATTTGTTAAATATCTCTATCATTCTAGAAAAAATCTGTCTTCAAAGAAAACCATAAGTTAACTTTAATTAATAATAATTAACATGGATTTTATGTTTTCAATATGTTGGTCTTCCAATCTTAGGGATATATCAAGCATAAATTTTTAGATTTAAAGCCTCACTAGACAAAATATATTTTGTTTTTGAGCTTTACAAAATCAAAAAATGTTTTCAAGTGTTTGGCTAAAGTCTTGTTTTGAGCCTTTTGTTATGACCTAATAGCGTCAACAATGGGTGGTTCGTTGACCCATTCTTTGGGACTTGGATTGGTTTGTTACCTCACTACCATAGACCCTAGTAGTGGGACATTCGTATGTCCAACACTTTGACACAAAACGAGAAAGCTTAGACCCAAAGAAACCCCTTTTTGGTATTAACAGCATTATAATCCCAACTTAAAAATTTATTTTTGGACTTTAACTGATTTTTCTAGAATTTTTTGGTATTTTTTCTTGAAAGATCTTTGAATTATCTTTCTAACAGCACCTTGTTTGCCTCAGATCATTTTGAATGTGGGAATTATGATTTTTTGAACCTTTACTATCTGAAACCCCTTGAATTAATAATTCATATTTTTTTGGACGATTTCTACCCATTAAATGATTTTTCCTAGTTTTCTAAATATTTTTCTTAAAAGTTCATGAAATTCAATTTCCAAAAAGGTATCATCTATGATTTAATTATTTCAAATGAGTTCGAGGCAATTTTCTGAAGTTCATTGCTCCCCATCCCTTGCATGTGCTGTTAATGCTAAATAAATACTTGACTTCAAAAATTAATTCCACTAAAAAAATGATTTTCTAGGAATATCATAATATTGTTACATTAATCCTTAACGAGTTAACTTTCCAACGGTATCTCATTTTCCATTAGAAACCTTATGATGAATCCAAAATAAATTCAAGAAAGGCGATAGCCTAATGCTGTCCCCTATCTTTAGAACTTAAGAAAATTCTAACAAACTTTCTTAAAGTGCCTCTTTAAGTCATTCAAATAACTCTAAGTGTATCCAATTAGTTACACATGGAGTAATGTGTCATGACACAATTCCCATTAAGCTTGGATCAAGGCCAAAAAATTTTTCAAAATTGATTTTTGTTTCTAATTTAAATTATCCAGTTTTAATCTTAAAATCTATATTTCCATAAAAAATATATCCAAAATTCTAATTTTCAAAAAATCACTTTAAATTTCTCTTTTTGAGTGATACTCAAACCTTATTTTTCTCGAAGGGATACTCCAACCTAATTCTTCCAAGGGCCTATTTTTCAAAATTTCACCAAAAATCCTTCACTGGGCTTCCTCAGATCTTTTTCTTCCTAAAACTTTTTTTCCATACCTTAAGCAACCACCAAATCCAAACATGTCTTAAAATTTTCAATTTAGATATTCTTCAATAACTACAGTCAATTATGAGATACATCCCAATCATCCCTCCATATCTATGTTTTTTTGTTCTTATTTTTCATGCAATATTTATTATAGTCTTTTATGTATTACTAACACACTTCTTTCCTTCATGATGATGTTGCATCCATGCTTTTAAAATCAAATTACATAAAATCCAAGGCAATGTTCTATGTTGGTATTCCTCCAGTGCTTGACATAAAGTATCATTTTCTAAATTAATCTAAAGATTATTTTATTGAAACCTTTATGTTTCTCCTTCTTCCAAGTTGTACAAAGATATACAAACTTCATTTTACTATGAAAAACCTGGATTGAATCTTTTTAAGAATTGCATCATACAAAAAGGAATTTCATATAAATAATGTCTACATATAAAAATTGAAAGAAAATCAAGACTAGGATAAATTTATGGCTAGATGGTATCGATTTTAGGCGTCATGGGGTGTTAATCCTTCCCACATGTAACTAACTCCTAGACCTTTTTTAAATGAACTCTGGTATACGCAGTCCATAAAGTCAATATTTTGAATTTAGTAACTCAGAATCATCAGTTTTAATAGGTGTTTAGTCATTCCTAGCCCAAAATGATTGGTGGCAACTTCAAGTTTTGGCCCTTCCAAGACTAGTTAGACAAATAATTCAACTGACGGTCTTCTATTTACTTTCACCTCTTTATGCCTAATTCAAATTTCGATCAAAAGATAGTCACACCACACACTTTTAAGTTACATGCATCAGCATCCAAGCAATTTGAGTGTTGTGTCGAGTGCATATCGCAACAATAATCACTTAAATGCAACATTCTCTAGGTCGTTCTATACTTAACAAATCATCTTAAAAATGTTTTACAAAAGCAACAGGTGGATAGTCATTTTAGTAACCTCAACATCAATATTATGACTTGAAAAGCTAAAAAGTCTTCACAAAAATTTACCTCCTTATAGATATGATGTAGTTCAAAAATCTAGTCTTAATTTAATATTTTTTTGCAACCATAGGTTAATTAATGAAGAAGATCTCCAATGAAGCTATTGTAAAATCTTTAAGCTTAAAAGTGAATTTGACTCAACAATAAGTTATCTGCAACAATAATCCCATGCTAAACTTAATTCAATAAAAATAACATAAAGTTCTACCTTCAAGGCTTATCCTATAAAGGTGAGTTCGATTAAATTTAGGTTGATTTTTTTGGTCTTTTTAAACTAAATCGAGATATTTGGTTTTTCCATATTCTTAATTAAAATCGAACGGATTAAGCCAAAAATAACTAAACTACCATAATATGAATCAATTCGGTTCAATGATTTTCCATATTGTTTTTAGGCATTTGAGCTTTTGGACTTTATTTTGAAAAAAAGGGTTTGCATTAATTTATATCCAAAAAGGGCACTAATCCATGTTGCTGTTTTCTGGAATAGACATACCATCAAAATCTTGCAACAATAACAATGTTTTATTAAAAGACTAGGATTGTGTTTTTACAAGTTTACAGCTTTATCCTTTTTATTTAGATCTTAAAAGAAAATCTTTTTTCTCTTTTCCCTTATGTTTACTGACCTTTAGCAAGTTTCCACACTTTCGCTAGTACCGTTTTCATAGCCTCTATAGTGACTACTTATCTTCCTCCTTAATACTTTACCAATTAGGCAATTTTTCTCTTCCACCAGCACTACTTCCACTTTTCTTTTGTTAGCAATTAGGCATAAAAAATAG
This sequence comes from Adansonia rubrostipa, assembly GCA_038381775.1. Lineage (NCBI taxonomy): Eukaryota > Viridiplantae > Streptophyta > Magnoliopsida > Malvales > Malvaceae > Adansonia > Adansonia rubrostipa. Next base: position 140,553 of record JBBYHM010000005.1, on the reverse strand, counting down.
CATTAAATCAATACTGCATAATAATTAAATATGAACACTATAAAACAATAGATAAATCATAAGAAGTTAGTAAAATTATACGAAACCAGAAGTACAAAACTAAAAAAAAAAATTTATGTTTTAAAAAAATTTATGTTTTA
>JBBYHM010000005.1:88788-135701 GCA_038381775.1 Adansonia rubrostipa | reverse complement strand
AATAATTAAAAACTATAAATTAAAACTAATAATAATAATAATAATAATAATAATAATAATAATAATAATAATAATAAAGAAGCAAATAATAAATAATAAAAGCTTAAGATTACAATTTCCCTCAATACTTCATTTGAATAAAACTCTACTCTATTAACTTGACTAATGATAATGAGTTGTTAACCTAAAGTTCTAATTTATTTATAAGTATCTTTCAATAGTCTTATAACAATATTTTTCCTAACCAACTTACTATATTCCTATGCAAATTGAATTAACATAAATTCAATTAAGCCTAAACTCTAATTTGGTTACATATGACATGCTCGTATATTTCTATCTGACATGCATATTAATTCATCCTAATAAATGAATATGAAATATATGTCATTCAATCAAAGTCTAAACACAACATTCCCTTTTTCAAGTTCATTAAAGTTACTAAATCAATCTAATTGGTGATCAAGCAATTAGAAGCATTACGAATAAGATTGAAGAAACAACTTAAATAATATTAAATCAATAAAATAAAATAAAATAAAATAAAATAAAATAATCTAAATTACATATTGAGTTCTATTATAATCCAAGAAAAATAAATCTAGTTCATAATAAATATTTAAAATATAAAACTAAGGAGTTTCACCATCATAAATAATACAAGAAAGATAAAAAGAGCAAAAAGAAAAAACAAACTAAAATTAGCCGAATCTTTTATCTTCCAGCTTATCCAAAATCTCTCTAACTTCTTGAATATTATGGTGGTTGCTCTCCTCTTCCAAAAATTGGAGAAAAATAAAACTATATAATATCTGGGATGTCTCCTAAATCTAATCCTAACAATCCTATTTACAAGAAAAACCTTAAAGGTAAAAACTTGGTCTCCAAGTAGCTTGAACATATTATTTTTGAAAATTATCAAACTTAATAACTTTGCTTGATTGAGTTCACTTTACTTCTTGATTAAATTGTCACACTTTTGGTTACTCCTTTAGGTTTTGACCTGTAAAAGTATGAAAAATATTTATATAACTAAACAATTAAAATATAAGGAAAGTAAATAATACTATATTAAAAACTACTAAAAATAAATAAAATTTAAATAAAATGATACTACTATAAATAAAATTTAAATAAAAATCTCTAAGACTTAGCTAATTTAATATAAATAATGAGACTAAATAACTTTATTTTATAGAGTTATCAATAAGTTTTGACCAAAATGGAATATTTTTAAAAAATTCGAAGCCATTCCACTTCTTTTCCAACTTTGTATAAAGCTTCCATTATAGATTTGGCTATACGCATTTGTTTAGAAGATTTCTAAGACATTACAGCTCTTTCGATAGTAAAGATAAATTTTCTAGTAGATTTCGAGTCTTTAGTATCCGATATCTAATTTGCATCATTGTATCCTTCAAGTACAACCAGATATCTCATGTAGTGCAATCCATAATTCAAGATGCATCTTAGATATCGAGTACCCTAAAAATGGCCTTCTAGTGATCCTCTCCAGGATTACTAGTAAATCCACTTAGTTTACTTACTGAGTATGTTATGTCCAATCTTTGTGGTTCATAAGATATATTAAGCTACCAATTATAGGCAAATACTTTCCTTGAGATATTGCATCACCTATAGCCTTCCTTAGATGTAAGTTTATATCTATGGGTGCTTTGGCTACATTGCTATCATTCTTATTAAACCTCTCAAGGATCTTCTTTACATTATGATCTTAAGTTAATACTAAGCCATCCTGTAACTTAAAAATTTTCATTCCTAAACTCACATCCGTTACAACCATATCTTTCATACCAAACTTACTAGTCAACCATGATTTGGTAGCTCTAATGATCTTTATCATTATTGCCTAAGATCAACATATCGTTTACATATAGACAAAACAATGACAAATCCCTTTATCGTATACTTTATATGTACACATTTATCGCATTCATTATTGCAAAACCCATTTCACAACATTGCATTGTTAAATTTTTGATGCAATTGTTTTGGTGCTTGCTTTAGACCATATAATGATTTAACAAGCCTACAGACCTCCCATTCTAGACCTAAAACTATAAACCCCTTGGATTGTTCCATATAGATTTCTTCGACTAAATCTTCATTCAAGAAAGTCATCTTAACATCCAATTGGTGTATCTCAAGATTGTTAAGAGCTGTTATAGCTATTAACATTCAAATGGATGTTATTCTAGTAATTGCTGAGTACATATCAAAATAATTGAGCCTTTCTTTTTACTTATGTCATTTTCTTACAAGCTAGGCTTTATACTTATCACTAAATCCACCTGCCTTTATCTTCTTAATAAATATTCATTTGGATCCTAATGGCTTATGCTTGTGAAAAATATCCACTAGTTCCTATGTATGATTTTGCGTAGTAGATTTTATTTCATTATTAATAGCCTCTTTCTAAAATCGTGCTTCTAGAGATGACATAGTCCCTTTAAAAGATTAAGGTTTATTTTCTAATAGATAAGTTAGAAAATTAAGACTAAAAGTAGTTGGTACTTTTCCCCTTTTACTCTTTGGTTCTAAGTCCTCATGAGCTCTCTTTGTATTCTTATTTTCTTGTGTTTCTTTGTATATAAATATATCTTCAAAGAATAAAGTATTCCTAAATTAAATTATTGTATTGACATAAATCTTAAAAATGTCTAACTTACACACAAGAAAATGATAATTTGTATTATTGTTTGCATATCCATGAATATGCAATCAACAATCAATCTTAGGTCTGATCTTGATCTTTTTAGATAGAGGAACTGCTATAGCAAGATACCCCTATAATTCTATGCATTTATAAGATGGCTTTGGACCTTTCCATAACTCATATAGTATCTTTTCTAATTTTTTTGGGATATTTTATTTAAAATATATTTGGCTATTAAAATAGCCTTCCTAATAAGTTTTGAGGTAACCCTAAACTTATCAACAAAGTGTACATCATATCTTTTAACATTAAGTTCTTGCATTCCTTTGTTGAGATGAATAACGAGCAATGGTTTGATAGGTTATTCCATGCTCAACGTAAAATTTATTAAACAATGAATCATATTCTCCACTTTATCATTTTTTATTTCTTTGACCTTCTTGCTGAGTTGATTGTCAACCTCAATGTTAAAGAGCTTAAAAGTTTTTTATTATTTTTTTAGCAAATAAACTTAACAATATCTTATGCATTCATTGATAAAAGTAATCAAATACTTTTTACAACCTCTTGTTTGCAAAAAAAACTTTAAATCATAGATATCTGTGTGAATTAGAACTAAAACTTTGCTTTATCTTTCTATCGAATAGAACTAAAATTAGCAAATTTAGATTCTATATAAGTTTCGCATGTAATTTTTAATTGAATTTTCAAAAAAAAATCCAAATTGTTAATCCTTTGCAAAGTTTTATAATTAAAATGACCTAACCTACCATGCCATATATTAGAAAACCCAAGTAAGCAAAAGAACTTGTTTTATTTATTTTTATGTTCTTTGGTATAATAGTCATTATATTTAGCTTGAATAGCCCATCACATAGATATCCTATTCCTACAAAAATCTAACATTTAAAGTATATAAATTTATTAGACTTAGAAACTAACTTAAATTATCTTACAGATTTTGGAAGCATGAACAACATTGTTCAAGGTTAGTTGTTTTTCAAAAGTAATTTCTAGTACCACCTCCCTAAGGTCGAACTTGGCAACTCAAAGAGTTACCCATAAATAACCGTTAGCATATGCCCCAGAGCCAATCAGATTCGATGTGGCATATATAAGTCAATAATGCAAACTAATCACTTATGTTAGTGATTCAAGGTTTTCCCTCATATTAGTAGTGTGATTGAAAATCATGCAAACACTAATTGGATGAAGCTCATGAAACACAATGGCCTTGCAAGCTTAGTAATGAGTAACAACGATGAGATCTTTATGCATCAAAGCTGTGTTTCTAAAAACATTTATAGTCATTGTATTGTCAAGACTAGGCATTGACAATGCATAAATACTAGCATATGCTAAGTCTCCATGCATTTGATGTATGCAACTCTTTGATCTCATAGAAGTTAAAGTATAGAGATAATTGGGGATAGCATATGGGTGCTTGTTTTATGGAAACAAGTTCACTGAACATGGCCCATATGAGAACTCTATTTAGTTATAAGTCACTAAAGTGTCTATGGAGTATGTGCTCATATGCCAGTTATGTATATTAATCCTCAAACTTGTGATACCAGGTCATCTCGTATGAAAAGAGTCATACTTTGATTTATCTCAAATGGGTCCATAATGGATGGATACTTAAGGTAGGGTATGTTAGGTATGACATGAATCATATGGTGGATGAATAAGTGATCCAGAAAGGATTCACCACTCCGAGTGACATTGGAGACATATCTCATATGTTATTAGCTTTGGTTAACTTGATAAAGTCATTGGCCAACACATGATAGATTTAGGAGAAATTGTTTCTTTAAATTCATAAGGTTAACCTAAAGCTATAGGAACTAATATGGATAATACATGAGTAGATACTACATCATGCTCATGGTCTTTTCGAGATATCTAGTGAAAGGACTGAATTACGCTGCGAGGCAGGTTACTGAAAGGTTTTTTTAAAAAGGTCATATTGACTCTTCCTACATATCATGCGGTCATGATGCCTTGTTAGAGGCCATTCTTGGTCTACAAATATAAATACACTTAATTGGGTAATTATATTTATTGCCATTATGATAGAAACCTAATAGGTCACACATAATGAAAAGCATAATGAGGACTTAATTGAAGTAGTTCAATTAAGAATAATTTAATATATAATTAGATTTGTGAAATGTAATTAGAGATATCATAATATGACAATAAAGATAAGAATGTCTTATCAAGTCAATGTTTATTTTTAGACGTGGTTTTAAAGATATTATTATATAAAGCCAAATAATTATATTTGAAAAATTAAATAATTATTTGATAATTATTTAATTATTTATTTAATATTATTTATATAAAGTAAAATTGTTTTATTTAGGTTAGAAAATTTAATTATAAATTAAATTATTTAACTATAAATTAAATTATTTAACATGTAAATTAAAAGGGTTGGGTTCCCTAATTTGCAAGTCAAGAAAGTTTACTTGTCAGCTACTCCAAGTTAGGCTTGCTAATGGGCTTGGTGCATGGAATAGCCATCCTTAATGTGCTATTGGGCTAATATATTAATAAGTTACTTTCTGAGCCTAATCTTGGACAAGTTAATTAATATAATTTTAATTAGACTCCAAGAAACACTCCAAAGTGGGGTCACCTTCTAGGTATATTAGCAATAGGCTTAGTTGACCTAATAGTCAAACCTTACCTAGCCCATAGTGTATTTAAATGCACCATTAAAGTTATTTAGCTAATAAGAAGCTTTGGAAAAACAACCCTAGGCACCAACCCTAGACTTTTCTAAGGGGTTTGGTGCAACATCTTTACTTCCCTAAGATTTTTTTGCCTTTTCATGAATTTTTTGAGTGTTCTTGAATCGTTCTTAACACAACAAAATTGGAAAAATAGTTTTTAGAATTGAGAGATTAATTTTTCACAAAAGTTATAAAATTGGTCAAGTCCCAAAACCCCTATTTTCCTAAGCTTAATTATGCAAATTTGCATCCTAGGTCATTAGAAAGAGTTTTTTATCATAGCAGAAGATGAAAAATTAGTTTTCTATCCTAAAGGAATCAATCAAAATCAAAAATTAGGATTTTTTTATTCATTTTCTTGTATCTGTGAAAAATAGTTATTCCCTATGAAGTTATTTTTCTCTTCTTTAGTGCAATAAACATGGGAATTGTTCTTGAATCACTTTAGATCTAAACCTATTGGCTATATATCTTATGGATAAGGCTTAAGAAGCATTCTATCTGGCAAGGGAGAACCATCAAAACCTCTTAGAGGTTCTAATAGACATTTGTGTGGATCACCGTTAAAGGCAAAACACTTGAACTACTTTAGATCAAGAAGAGATCATAGTAATCAACCCATGGTGCATTTATGCAAGGATCGACATGCCTAAAGTTATAAGTCTCTAGAAAAGTATGATTTCTAACATATTTATGTTTTAAAATTGTTATCCGATCACATTACATCTCTTTCTAAGATCCTAAGGAAATCTGAGTGTTTTTCTTTGTTTAATTTTATAGGTTTCATTTAATTCTGATTAAATTGTATGCCTATGTTGATATGCATGAGCCAGATTTCTTTTCATAACTACTCATCATTAGTGGAAACTTTTTACTTAATAAAACTCTTCCTATAAAAACACACATGACAAATGGCACTGGTTTCAACCTACAAATTCTCCAAGTTTTCAATCATATTCACTTCAATCATAATGACAGCTAGCTCAATCTCATTATTATCGACCAAGTTAGCTTGTCCTTTCCTTTTCTTATTCTTATTTGTTCTAACAATAGTCTTTAGTTCGGTGTCTGAGTTTGTTGCAAACAAAGCATGTTCTAGTAAACTTCTTAACACCCATGCCCTTGTTCCCTTGGGAAGAACTAAAACCAACAAATTTCCTTTTGTTGTCTTTTGCAAGTGTTCCATGACATTTGTCTTGGCTTTCATAGTTTGAGCCCTGACCTATTTCTTTGAACCTCAATAATGTTCCTTAATTCTCAATCGGATAATCACATCCTCCAAGTTCATCTTATTCCTCTTGTGCTTGAGGTAGTTCTTAAAATCTTTTCACGAAACAGGTAATTTTTCAATCAATGCAACCACCTAAAATAAATTTTTAAGCTCCATCCCTTTGGCAATAATTTCATGGAGGATCAACTAAAACTCTCAGACCTGACTGATTATAATCTTGAAGTCCAACATTTTCAAATTCAAAAACCTGCCAACCATAAATTTTTTTGCACTAGCTTCTTCAGTTCTATACTTTCAGTCCAAAAACTTTCATATCACTCTTGCTATCTTAATCGGACTATACACTTTTATATAAGGTGTTGTCTAATCTATTGAGAATTTAGTTCTTGCATAGAAAATCAAAGTGTTCCCATCCTTCCACTAAGGCTATAGTAGTAGCATCATTTTCTTCTTCCTGACCAGATTCATTATGGTCAAGTAGAACAACATCTTTTGTTGCCATCGCTTAAAATCCACCCTACTAAATTTTTAGGTCTTCTCCTCCATGCATTGCATTTAGAGGTAATTGCACAACAAGTAGCATTACCGCTACTCTGTTCCGCCATTTGTTATTCAAAGATAACAAAATCAACTTAGTCACGATTTAAAATACTTGTTTAAAAATAGGTCAAACAGAACATTAAATAGATATAATTAAATATATAAACACATATGGAACCCAAACAGTATATATTAGACATAAAATATACACACCAAGATTTAAAAATTAATGAACAAAAATTAAAAGTCCAAAGTAATCAGAATTATAAAAATCACGATAATTGCCAATGTAATCAATATATAAAAATAAATTACAAACAATGATATAACTATATTACCAAACCAGAGACTATTAAAAAAATTATTGTTTTAAATCAAATATATATTGCCACCAATAAAATATAGAGACACTGACATAATTCAAATTAGATTTGAAACAATATTGAGTAAACAAAATCAAACGAGATAATGATACAAGAAATGTTTCACTGTTATCAATGTAATATCACTTAAAAAGAACAAGTAGTATTAAAAACCAAAAGGCCAAATGGGATTACGGGACTTATTACTAACTCGCTACTGACTTTAAGTATGAAAAATATACAATATATATAAGCAAACACTGGTTATAAAAGAAAATGATTCAAATCAGTGTATGATAAAATATAGGCCACAAAGAGAGAGAGTAATAGAATTGATTAAAATGAACATTTGTGACTATACAATACTATTTGTGACCATATTTTATCAAAATTAAAATAAACATTCAGAATTGATTACATGAACCAAAAAATTCAAAGTTGAACAAAATAGATTCTTATAAATACTAATAATGCAGAATATACAAACCCTAAAGTTGTTACTATTAGAAACAATAGGTAGTATTGAATAACAATATATTAAAATACTATAATCCTCTTAAGATTGTTAACTAGCAAGCATAAAAGATAATATTGAAATTAATACTACATAGTAATTAAATATATACACTATAAAAGAATACTGCAAATCATAAGAAGTTAGTAAAATTATACGAAAATAAAAACACAAAAACTGAAAAACAAGATTTTTTTTATCAAAAAAATTTATCAGACCTCTAACCTTAAGACAATTATTGCATATCTAATGTGCTTGATAGATTTACCACAATTAGTCTCCCAACTTTTAAATCTTGTTGCAATGGATTACAACAACGACAACTATAAGAACAGTCAGAATAGCGTGTATTCTTTCTTAAAAGATTAATGATAGAATCAAATAATGGATGAAAAAAAACTACAAATTATTTTCGGACAAGATAAATCAGCATGATAGTTTTGGTTTTTCCAGACCCATTTAAAACTATTTTTAGACAGTTCCAAAACTAATAAAATCTATTCGAATAAGGACATGATAAATGATATGGTATGAACAGATTTCAAATTCAAAAAATCAAAAACTGTTCAAACAACTGGAATTATTTTATTCAAACATAGCTTGGCTGTGTCCAGCCGAGTTTAAACTAAACCCAAAGGATTTTAGACTTAATGACCTAGGCTTTAAAAAGATAAGGCTCACTTGACTTTTTAACCCAAGCCCGGCCTAACCTACATGCCTATGTTTTTCTAAGTTCATGTATACCTCAACTCTCACACAAAAGCTTGGGTGCCCTTAGGACCTAACCCCACTTAGGAACCGAGCATATGTATACATCATTTACATCAGCTTTAAGTTCCTAATGTGGGATTACATATACCACCCAAGACCAACCAATTTTGTTCCTTTTCAAGTGTAAACAATGAAAGGGATTTCTCATTGACCTTGGATATAATCGTATAATATAATCTTCATTATGTATCTAGGTATAATAACCTCTGTGTTAATGTACACATTTCATATTATACACCCTTCGCTTAATCATTGATATCCAAAATCCTACTCTATCTCAAACACCACACCATTTTGCTCTTTTCTTCGTCAATAAAAACTTAACTCAAAAGATCACTAGCTTGTTTGTAATTGCTAATGATGGAATAAGGATAAACAATCTCTAATAAGATAAAAAAGAGACAACAAAATAATGTAAAAGAATCAATCCTTATCAAAGGAGATCAATAGAGAGAAAGCATCATTTACAAAACCCAAAGAGAGCACAATCTGTATTCTCTAACAATTATTTTGATCTCTGTCATTATTTTAAAAAAATAAAAAGAAATATATATAATATTAGACATTATATTTCACTTACAGTATATATATCCATGCATTATCAGTTAATCGAATAATGTCACCTCATTAAATGCTTTTAAAAATAAATACAAACAATATTATTTTTAGCTAAGTGATATTATTCAATTCATTGATAGTACATAAATTTTATATCGATAATATATTAAATATAAATTCGTATTTAAATATAACGTAGAAAAAAATATAGTGTTTTGGGTTTTAAATACAGAACTCGCATTAACAAAAAGAAAAAAAATGTTGTTGTAATGTTTATCTTAATGGGGCCAAATTTGGTTTGTTTACATGGTATGGACTGGCCCAAACAAAGTCTAATAGCATAGGCCTGAAGTTTCAAAAACATTGCCACTCTTGGGATATGCAAAAACCCCCCAATATTTCTCGATGCTCCATTCCCTGGTAGCGGGTACCCAATTAATTTTCAACAAATAAAATTAAATATTAGATTTTTTGGCTTACCGTATATGTAAACACAAATTATTTCACACAAATTTTTAGTTAAAATAGAAAAAATTAACTAAAAAAAAGCGACAAGCGAGCAGCCTAGCACTTAGTAGTGAGCAAGGAGGGTGGGGGGCGCGGCGGCAGCTGGAGCAGCCAAGCTCTTATTGCGAGACCAATTCTAGCCAAGGTCTGTATTCTTGTGGCTGAATTCTTGTTTAAAATTGGTTTGATTGTTTAAAGTCTGTTTAAGAATCTCCCAATCTAACCATCCTACAAATCTAAACCCCTATGTTTATTTCTTCACAGGAAAGTGCATTTTACTTCTTGTTTCAGTTTAAGTTCATGCTTTGTCTTTATTTTTGTCGACGAGGATTTATTCTATGCTAGTTTCATTTTTTTTTCTTTTGGTTTTAACCTACATTTTGATTGCTAGAGGGTAGCTATTGTCCTTTTCTTTGAGCAATTTATCTCTATGATTTTATGGTTAGACAAATCTTATTCTAATGGTCATTGGAAAATTGTTTCGATGTCTTCGGAAGCAACCCAATCTGAAATAAATGTGGTAAATTGGTGATTGATCAAAATTGATTGTTCAAACCCAAACTTACCTTGAAGAGATGAATTTCTACTTGGACTCAAGAACCTCAATTAGGTTTTTATTACTAACTTAAAAATTAAGCTCAAGCTTGAATGCTTGCCTCAACTATATATTTGCATGAAGTTTTAGCCTTATTTATGTATTTTGTACAGTTTGGTTAGTCTTGTTATTAGGGGTGTAAATGAGACTGATGTGCTTGCAAGCTATTCAGGGTTGGGTAAAAAATCTTCGAACTTGACTTGGTCATTATGGAGTGAGTTTAAATCCTAAAGCTTGGCTTGAGTGGCTTGTTATCAAAATTGTTTTGCTTTTAATATATTTATTGGTTATTTTTTATTTTATCCTCAATATAGATGTAGAAAACCCTAATAGCTAAGTCCTAACTTTCAAAACTTTGTTCTCCCTCTTTTTGTTAACAGGCAGCGTTCAAAAGCTGCATTCTCCACTCCTACACAGCAACACTCGTCAGTTAGCACTCCCGCTGTCAAAAGAGAAAACTATCTTCCTCTCTCTACAGACTCCATCAAAGCTATCTTCATAAGTTCCTTCAAACTATTTCAAGAAGTTGTTGTCTTTGAAGGTAAACCATCCTCAATAACCAACCCTTGTTTCAAATTTTCTTTTCAAAATGAATAATTTGAAGTCAGCCGATTCTTAATGAAGCTCCAAAGTTAGCATGTTGGTCTGAGACTTATAAAATGGCACATTGTAGCATTTAAATCCTTTTAATTTTGTGGGCTATGAATTATACTTTCAATCCAATTAATTATCAGTTTTTTATTTTTGGCCAACAGTTAGTTCAGTTATATGATCACTTTCCCAATTGCATATATAGCTGTTGCCGAGGAATTCTGGCTTCTGTATGTGCTTTAGTATCTGTTACTCAAGAATTCTTAATTTTGATTTTACTCTTATGCCTTCTTCCTTGACCTCACTCAAGTTAACATAAAGCTGTCTAATTGATTGCTTTTAGTGATTATGTTACACTAATCCAATTGAAAAAAAATAACTTGCTGTGAAAGGTATATGAAAAAAAATATATTTGTATGTGAAAAAATCTCAAGCACATCAAGCTTGAAGTTCAGTATGGTAATTGAACTCATTTTTTATTGGGTAAATGGGTTTATCTCAACTTGAGCTCAAACTAGAACAATGAAACTTGATCGAGCTCAAGCAGAGTTTTAAGTCACAAGTTTGGAGTCGTGTCCTTGAGCTTGTCATCATTTCGGCTTGGCTGAATTACACCTTAGTACTTGCTTGAGCCAAGTCTTCAACTACTTGTGCTCAGCCTGAGCTCGACTTGATTGCTAACTTATCGAAGCTAAATATATTCTGAGTTAAGCCCCAAGTAATTGTTATGAGTAGGCTTTGACTGTTTTATTCCATTAGCCGTTGATAAAGCTCCAGGATAGCTGTAGTCAATAATTGCGTCAATTAAATATAACCATGCTAAATAAACATGCACTACTATTATTTCAATGCATCTTAATGACCGTATTTGTTAGTGAATGTTCATGATTGACTAGCTGTTCTGACAGACTACATCCGTTGTGCGGATAGCCAGATATTAGTTGCCTTTTTTATCAGATGTGTGAAGTGCTTTTACTCTGCAAAATACTGATAATTTTGCTGTCCCTGCAGGTGACCTCTTATAAGGTGTTGTTGAAAGTATTTAAATAGTTGACATCTTTCAGTTACTTGGGTGAATCAGATAAATTCCTCGTCTATATACTCCATGAACCCTTGTGTCATCTGATGCAAAACAATGAACTTAGTTGGACTTGTCAAAGCAATTTGTGTCCGCCGCTCCATTCGTGAAATAACTGGGCCTTTGCAGTTTCGTACGTTTCAGCATGACTTTGTTCTAAGAGATCCCAAGGCTAAGCCTACAAGGTACAAATATCCACAAGTCTATGATCCATATGGCCCAAGACCTTCACCCTCTGATAAGATAGTTCAACTGGCAGAGCGAATTGCTGCATTACTACCAGAAGAGCGCGGACAGATTGGTCCTACGCTCGCTGAGAGGCTAAGGCACCCGAAATTGAAGCCCATTGAAAGTGAAGGGTTGGACTTGGGTTCACAGGGTGGAGTAGGTGCCGGAGCTACTACAAAGGCAGAGGAGAAGAAAGAGAAAACAGCATTTGATGTGAAGTTGGAGAAGTTCGATGCTGCTGCAAAAATCAAGGTTATTAAGGAAGTGAGGGCTTTTACTAATTTGGGCTTGAAAGAGGCCAAAGACCTTGTTGCAAAGGCACCCGTTTTGCTCAAACAGGGGATCAGCAAGGAGGAAGCAAATGATATAATGGACAAGATTAAGGCAGCTGGAGGCATAGCTATCATGGAGTAAGCTGCTTACATTTTTTGTGTTTTTTTAGTTGTTTAGATAAATGCTGGAAAGTACTTTACAGAACTTGTTTGTAGGATGACAATGTTGGAGGAAGGAAGAAGAAAACCCTTTTTTGCATCCTGGTCTTTCATTTTGTGTGTTTCTTTTAATAACGAAGTTGCTACTTTTGAATTTGGTATGCCTTCATTTTTCAAGTATCAATAAAATCGCAAATCTTTCTGTACATTGCGGCTACTTCTATATTATTATTTTTATTTTTCTGCATCTTATTTTAATGCTGGTTGAGCATGGCCTCTGCTAGGAATGAAAACCGCAAAACTGGGAACAAAGATTTGTGATGATATCGAATTTAAATGGCATTTTGCTTCAGCATAATGTATAATAGGCTAGGCGACCAGAAACACTCTGGAGAACCCTCTACCATCCAAATGTTGAATAGTTTTAGCAGGCAGCACGAAGATGTAGTTCAAATACTAGATTCACAATAACTTAAAAAAGAATATATGTACTAACATCTACAAACGTGTTTCCCCCTGATTTTATTACAACTTATGTATAATAAAAGTTAGTAACTAACAGTAACACAAGTTGAAGAATCTCTCTGCGCATCCAGGCAGCCGTCTTACCTGGCAGTTTAATCACTAAACATTGACTGCACTGCTCTTTTCAACGAAATCATTAACTTTAGTAACTGACTAAAGAAAAAATATAGGCTAATGCTATGGGCTTCCCGTCGCTCCATTTCCATTCCAGCAGTTTTTTATTTTGTTTTATTTTTTATGACAACAGCTTTTGTTATAGAAGATTAATTGGCGGGTTCATATCTGCAAACGCAATCATATATCTTTCCTTGAATCAGTTTTTCTGCCAACCTCTGATTCTTCACCATTGCAAGCTGCAAACAAGGTATTTGAGTTAAATTAAAACCTCTTTTGAAACCTGAAAGACTTGAAACTTGCAGGTTGGAAACATCTTTTTCATGTTTTCTACAGTATTAAGTATGATCTTACATCAAGTGATTATTAGAGCCTTTTGGTGAAGATCACCGTCAAATCAAGAACCCTAAGCTAAACAAAATCACATAACCATACCTTCAGGGCTTCACATTTAAATCGAGCATTAAAATTGGTATGAAGAGCTCTACCCATCCCTTCTAAGATAACCTGCATGGCAATACGCATGAGATCTCTTATTTCTTTTCGCATTTCTTATTCTTAAAACATAAGAAACGCAAGAAGACAGTGAAAAGGCTTATCTAAATTAATGCTTGACAAATTTCAGGCATCAGAAAACAAATAACATACCAAATCAGCATATCTGGCTGCGGCAGCTAGCTCAGAGCTGACTTGCCTTAAATCTATGCATGGGCTCCCACAACCATTCTCGACGACCATTAAAGGAACTGAAGAAGAATTTTCTTTGGAACCGTCTAATGTGTTATTCATTGCATCCACTAGGAGACCTCCAGCTTCAGCAGCTTTGCGAAGGATGTCACAATGCTGTGTGCTAGAAGAATCAGCTTACCATGTTCAAAGCATGATGGTACAAAGCGCAACAAACTGAACTGAAACCAGAAATGAAGCCATTTTATATGTATCTGTTGCATTCAATTCTTTTTTTCATTTAACCCCATCCCCGCTATACAACTCTTTGATGCTTGCCAGTCGAATACAAGTTGTACACTTAATTCATCTATAATACAACTTTATCTGGGAAACTGAGTCACAATTTTTTGGAAAAAAATGGAGAACATTCGTGAGATGCTCAAGAAAATGTACAACTACTAAGATATGAAATAAACAATAAGGTAGAAATGAAGAAAAAAAAAGAAAGAAAAGAAAGCTAAATCAACAAAGCAAACCTTTGCAGCCTCAGCAACAATATCAGGAAGCTCCATAGCAGTTACATCATTCAGTGCAGGAAGAGAATTTGCGACCAAAACGACCTGCAGAAACATCTCGATTTAAGTTATGCTGCAATTTAAATTGTAAGGAAACAAGATAAAGCCATTGCAAAGGATATCTAAGTCCACACAGCCAAGGTTGCCAATACAGTTCCAAGTTATGGCATTCGGTGAAGCATCATCTCCAGAAAAGAATACTTGTATTGCTTAACTTCAACACGTCACACTGAAAGAGTACTCAGATGAATTTCAGAAGGCAATGAAGGGCTCAAAAGTGCAAAGCCAGCACTACTGGAGGCAATCTTATTGTGGAAGTAATTATTCAATGGGAGATCTTTCACCAGCATAATAAAGAGACAAACTTACTTCTGTTCCACGTCGAAGGAGTTCTCTTGCCAGTGGAAGCATGCCCAGGATGATGTCAGCACCTGAGTTGTCCACAAAGAGTAAAGCTCTCTTATGAGGCCGAGGTTTCTTCCCTTCAGATCCTAACATTCGTTCCTTAAAGAGGTCAAAATCATCCACCTGCGGTACGGAAAAGAAGATTTTTCTTATGCATTCTGCCAAACATTCAATAAAGACTAATGCAGTGCATATGAAGATTCCATAGTGATAATCAATTTTTTTCTCAACTTACCCGCCATGGTCTTTGCATTTTGTTGCGACTCATTCTGTAAATTTCAATAATTGTTCCTTTATGATATAGATCAACACAGGCACGGGATCCCCAGTCGAATATGTTTGCAGCTAGAACACCTTCAATTAAGCTAAGCAACCTTGTCTCCTGCAAAATGAGGAGAATTTCAAAAGATCAGTAAAATAGTGGCAAAGGGATGTAGGTAGGGCAATACAACTGGTAGCGCACATCATATGACCCAAACTGAAAGTCTCAGTCAGAAGTTTTATTAAATGAGTAAAAATTTTCACACCTGAATCTTGTACAGATAAAGTAATTTTCCGCCTAAAATAACAATTTTCAGGTAAGAATGAATAAAATTGAGGCAAGATTAATTTACAGCATCTGAATAGTATTTTTGGACCCAAAGGCTCCTTCAAATAGGAAAGGACAAAATGCTAGATTACCATACCTCATCCATACGGTCAAGCTCCAGTAATAGATCAGGTAAAACAGCAAGAGATGCCTCATTTTCCCTGTCATTATCGCGAAAACAATGATAAATGAATGCGGTCCTCAGAAACAACATTAATATGCACGTTATCAACTTGGAAAAATGTTTCATGAAACTGTATGTGCTGTATAACTATGCACCCAGGCAGGTGTTACAACAAATTTTCCAATTATGTCCTTTTCATGTACCACGTATAAAATGCTTTGAAATTAATAGTGAAAAAGAGAATAAATCACACATTGTACTTCATAGCCCCATGTTGTTTTGGGGGGCAGACTTTAGCTATGGTCAAGGGAGGCCATCCAACAAAAGTTGTCATGTACTACGGATAAAATGCTTTGAAATTAATAGTGAAAAAGAGAATAAATCACACATCGTACTTCATAGACCCATGTTGTTTTGGGGGGCAGACTGTAGCTATAGTCAAGGGAGGCCATCCACCAAAAGTTGTCAAAGTTGTCAATGCAGTATTGGGCTTATTTAGATTTTACCCACTCAGTATTACTGTTTAAAAAAATATGGCCTCACACCCCAAAAATCCCCTTTTAAATAACAAATAGGTAATTTTTGAAGAGAAAAACAAAGTAATAAATGGAAAAATGGGAGCAACCCATCTAATTTTGGTTTGCCATTTGCCAAGAAAGTTATACTTTGCTTCCCGCTGAAATTAGAAAACATCAAGCGTTTTAACCACGGCATATAGTGTTTTCTTCTCTCAAGTAAATCCAGGCAGCCAATGCAACTGCTCAGCCTCTTAGTAAACCTGTTCTATGAGAAAAGAATGTACCACTTTTGCAATTTTAGTGGAAGAAAGTCCACCTGTCTAACTAGGCTTCTATTAAAGAAGAATTTATCTTTGCAACAAATTTTCAAGTATTTTGTTAATTAAAAAAAAGTATAGATATACCTCATGCATGTTAACGTGTGGAGCACTTTTATATTCTTAAGAACAAGTAAAATGTCGTATATTTAATTAATTTTACTCTGGTCATTGCTTTCATATATTTTCAGAAATAACAACCATACCAAGGGATCTTATACTAAATATTAAAACATTTGAGGGCGAAATACCAAAATCTGCCCCAATCAAGGAATTTTTTATCGCTTTTATACATTGCATTAAATAACCATCTCACATTCATGCTGAAAGGATTTCCTGCAAGTAGTCAGCACAAAAAATATTTTTGATGCTCATTTATAAAGAAAAAAGAAATATATTGATCAAGGTAGTAATAAGGAAGCAAGCATGCATAGCGCGGAACAGACAAAATAAAGAATATTGCAAGGAAAGAGGAGGCTAAATATTAAAACAAATAGAGGGAAAAAAAAGGAGTTTCAAACTTGGTTGAAAGGCAGGTTACCTCTGTTTGATACTTCTATAAGCATCATGAAATTGAAACTCCCTCAAGCACTCTTCTCTTAGCTCCAAAAGATTGGCCAATCCTAACTTTCCGTAAGCAGCTGGTTCCTCCATCAACCTGTTCAGGAGGTTGTAAGTGCATAAGCGCCCAAAAGTAGAAGTTGAATTTATCTCCAATGATTTTTAGTTCAACAAAATTTAGAAACAATAATAAACTGTATCACAAGCTTCAGTTTTTTTTTTTTTGGCCAAGTATCACAGGCTTTTGATAAACATAATTCCTTATATGTAAAAAAAAAAAAAAAAAAAAAAAATCTAGAAAGCAAGTCCTGTAAGAAATGCTGTATACATTTGCACACCATATCATCAAAGCAGAACGTACATTAGTAACATTAAAGCCAGTGACTTTACAAAATGGATTACATCATTCCATTTTGCTCTA
This sequence comes from Adansonia rubrostipa, assembly GCA_038381775.1. Classification (NCBI taxonomy): domain Eukaryota; kingdom Viridiplantae; phylum Streptophyta; class Magnoliopsida; order Malvales; family Malvaceae; genus Adansonia; species Adansonia rubrostipa. Next base: position 118,059 of record JBBYHM010000005.1, on the reverse strand, counting down.
ATTAGGACAGAGGACCTCCTCCTGAGAAAAACAGCATTTACTTTTTTTTCTCAGATGAAAATTTCTAAGCAAAGTGATCTAACATATCTCAATTATTGAAATTATTGTCTTTTCCAAGTATCTCTTGTTTTATACTAATCCTTGTACGCATAAAAGAAAATAGAAACTCAGCTACAAATCATGATATTTTGACATCTATATGGGTTGATTAGATTTTAACAGTTATCAACTAACCACAAAAGCCAAAAATAAAAAAATAAAAAAAGGTTTTAATGTTTCATTAGAGCAAGTCACCTTGCCAAGTGAGCAGAGAAAGCACGAGCAAAAGCGTCACCTCTTCTTTTAGCATCATCAGTTCCACCTTCACTTGCCACTGCCTAACACATTTGACAAGCTCACCAATTATAAAATAGTTGTAGGAATAATTCAACTTCAAACTACTTAAACTAATCACTAACAATAAAATTTTCTTAGACTTCATGCTATTTTAATACAGCCAACCAAGCCAAGGAGAATTCTCTTTTTTTCTTTCTTTCTCCTCCTTCAAGAAAGCAAAAGTTCTTTTATCTGATCCTAAAGAAATAAAGAACAGGAAACTTCATTTTAAGCATTTTAAAGCTCAGCTACCCTCTATGCTTTGTATAGTATCTAGACATGCTTGAAGAGAACAACTACAACCTCAAGGTTACATGATTTTACATTTTCATTTACAATTCTTTTGACAATAGAACCAGGCATCAGTAGGCAAAGTTGAAGCAATGCTCAAATTCTTATGTTGAACTTCGATTGCTATAATGAAATGTCATCAGTCATCAGCAACAATGAAGTTATCAAAACTCTACCAGAAACAACTCCTTTCTTAGAATACAATTTGCAGATCTTCATGGTTTATTTACTCGAGAATTGGTCACGCTCTTTCCAAGAGAGTCCTAGGGGCCTGATAGTATTTATATTTACCATAGTATTTATATTTACCTTATCAACAAGGTCTGGCAAGTGCCCTGAGAGCACAGTGAACCAATACCTGAAGCACCAAGCATACCCAAAATAAGCTGAAGAATCCATGTTTGCAGAATCAGTATATTGGAAAGAAAAGGTTATTATGATCTATTTTGCAAAGCACTCATAGGAAGTTTAGAATAAGTAGCATATTTTAAATGCATACTTACTCTAGCTCTTTGTGATCTGAGAGGTCAATGGTATTGGGCTCGTACCTATTTGCATGTAATGCAAGATATGAGATTAGCATATTCATGGACAGATATAACAATAACTACTAAGAAATTGTGTATAACATAGATATTTTCAGCTTGGTAGTGTGCCACATAAGTAGACAAAGAGTAGCTAACAACATCCAACTTAAAAAAAAAAAAAAAAAAAAAAAAAAATCTTTTAGCAGCTGCAATTGAATAGGAGACGGGCCAAAAACCATACGAGAGAAAGGAAGATCCACTTACACACAGATTCACAGATTGTTTACTTTTAATCTCTCTCTCTCTCTCTCTCTCTCTCTCTCTCTATATATATATATAGGTCATGCATATAAAATTTCAAATTACTTAAAAATGCATCGCTAATTTTTTTATAACATGAAAATTTCAAGCATTAAAAATATAAGGTAAAAGGGTATTCTCAATCGCTGTGATATAGATATCAAATTGGCTCGAAACTTTCGTGCATGATAAGCATTAAGATATTGTTAAATGAACAATTGGTTTCTTAAAATATTGTTCCCACAAAAAGTTATAAAAGGTTGTAAAACTTGTTTATACATACGCACATACACAACAGGACCCATAAATTACTGCTTTTCTCTAATATTTTATCAGCTGGATAAACATGCAAAATCTGTAAGTACTAAATATTTATATATAAAAAATAAGATCAGAGAAAAAGAATGCAGTGAGGAACACAGTGAAAATTACTAGTTTACATACGTTTTTGGGTTGGCTAATAATGGGAACACGTCCAAAGTAGGTACAAGATGGAGAACACCAACGTTTAAAGCACTTGCATCAGAGCGCAGAGTACCACCTTTGGAAGAGGGAACCTCAAATCCTCCAAGTCCTGTGGTTCCAGGCGGAGCCATTGGTACTGGTGCTGTAATCTCAGTCCCCTTCAGAACAAACTTTTCCATCCAAGAAATCTGCAGTTGAGCCCACGCAAACTAGGAGTGAGGACTAGTAGAAGAACCAAAGCCCAAAAAGGAATTTAAGAAAGGACAAAGCTTTTAAGTGCCTTTTGGCAAGAAACATAAGAAACAGAGCCATTGATTAAGTAAAATGAGCTCTAGTGGTTGAAATGAAAAGGTTTACTGTTAGTCCAGCATGCATCTGCAGGAAAAATTACACATCAAGCTTATTCTTCACTTCTAAAGAGCGGCAAGCCGTATGCTCATAAGGATGAATGATGCCCAAATTTCATAAGCTAGCTATCCCATTAACTCTAGCATACACAGTGTGAATTAATCCATAATCAAGCCCACTGCAGACACATAATAAGAAGCATTGAATTACATGAAAAGGTATTAAAATAAATTACCTACGCATAGTTAGTACTCTAAAAATTACATGGTTAACCTTCATCCATTTCTTTCCTTCGATTTGACAACATAATTGCGAGACTTAAATCCTGTTAAGCCATCCATATATTCTAATCTCTCTTTGTTAGTCAAGACTGTCTATAATAATCCAGTTCTACCGGATATATTCCTATACAGGTGCTTCAGGAATCAAGTATTCATATGCCTTAGAAAAAAATGACTTATGCTAAGATTCTAGGGAATCATTATAGTGGAGATACTTTGCAACTTTGAGTTCGTTTAATAGACTTTTTATGCTATGCATAAAATGGAATTCCTTTTTGGTGGGGGGGGTTGGGGTGTCAGATTATTCCTCATTTGAAAGCGGCTTCACACACTGCCACTGTTAAATAATCCCCTTTAGACAGAAACTGAGTCCATTTTACTTTTTTCAGCAGTCCAAGATTATTTTTCTGCAACTAGAAGCAGATAAACATATATAATTTGTTTTTAATTCTAAAATTTAGCAGTTTACTTATTGCAAATTAAATATTAACTTGCAGAAAAATTAAAGAATTATCAAGAATAAAAGAAAGTAAAAGAGTACTAAATTCAATGAACCAATCGTTCCATCTAAAACTTTGTTCCATTTGGGCCAAAGCATATGCATCTAAGTCTTCTGTTGTTATCTTTCTAAAGCATGAAAGAAGGCAAAAAAAAAATGTTATCCTTCTAAAGCATGAAAGAAGGCAAAAAAAAAACTATGTAATACAGTACATGCAGCAGTAATTCTATAATTCATTCTCTAGTAGGAATGATGTTTTTTGCCTATTTTCAAAAAATAGGTTCTGCATAACCTTGTATTTCAAACACTGAGAGAATCTTGAAATTTCTCATATTGACAGATGATAGAGTAAACTGGGTAAATAAGACCTCCTTGGAACTAAAAAAGAACGAAAATTGACATAAAATAATCACTAAAATTTCAAATATCATGAATCTGAAAAAGTTCATCTTTGGAAGAATTATATCAGGATTTGTTAATATGCAATCCTCCATTTGATTTTTCACTTGGAATAATTTGAAAGCCCGCTGTAATTTATATGCCAAGACTAACTCATCTGGTGACAGGTTTGAAATTAACTCCAAATGGCCCATGCAAAAAATTAAACCATATTTTAGAAAAATAAATATGAAAAATGGTTTCATTATATCTTGAAGATGAGGCTGAAAGGCAAATCCAAATCCAACCATTTACTGTCAACTTAAACAAACCATGCCCATTGATCTCTAAGGGGCTCAGCAGTTTGTCAAATGTGCAAGGCACACTCTAGGCACTAGAATCCTTGCCCGAGGCGCAAGGTGAAAAAAAAAAAAAACACTCACCTAACTCAAGTAAGGAACAACATCTAATGTGCATGTTTTTGTATTTGTGCCAAGTATATATACATAAAAGAAGCTTAAGATATATAATTATGATAATAAACTCTAAAGAGTGGTCCCATTTATCTTCCAAAACATGCAAAATTTTCTTTTTATTTTGTTGGCCAATATGCATGTTTCCTCATAGTCTCATGTCTAACGTTGAATTTTCAAATATTGAGAAGTTGAGAGTTTGATGTAATCCCCTTTCTTAAGAGTAAAATTACAGTTAATGAAAAAATTAAAGAAAACTTCAATCAAGTGAGCTTTTTCTGCGCCTATTTCCTTTCGAAAAATGCGTCTAGATGCACCAAGGTGCACCTAATAGAATGCACCTCGTTTGAAAGGGTTTGGGACACCTTTGTAGTCTTGTGCTAAGGAATAACACCTAGGCCCATACCTTAATGAAACTGGGATTCAAGCTAGATATGACAAAATCCAACCATACTTGCCTTTTCATTCAAGTCACCAAGTGGTGGTCCGTGTATCTTTCCTCCAGTGTATGGTGCTCCCATTGGGAACCTTTCAACTAACTGATGCACCATCAAGTCATCAAGGCCATGCTTCTCATAACTCATAAATGCACCTAAAGCTCCCAAGAATCCTTCATGTCGCAAGAACATAGCTTTTGCCTCTCCTTGTGACCTAGACCGTAGATACAACATTTGATATTTCTCGAGATTAAAGAAAGTACTTGTCAACAGGAGTAGAAAATCATAAACTTGCACAACAAATAGTTTCTACTCTTACCAGAATTGAACAGCAAAGGAGATTGTATCCATGGTATACGCATGACCCCTTATGAAAAATCCTCCGAAAAAGATTCGCTTAAGTCCAAACCGAAGTGCATTTAAGTAAGATATCTATATAGAAAAATTATTCAAGTCAGAAGCATAAAGACATCCAACAACATGGAATATCAATATTAATTATCTGATAGGTTATATAGAAGCTTGAATGACAAATTCACAATATAAGTTAGTTCAAGATAATATAAAAATAAATTTTAAAGTTTGTTCTTAGGGGTTCAAGAATTTTCCATGTGTTAAGTAAGTAAATTGCTCTTCACAATATAGTTATTTACCCTTCTCAAGAAAAGAAAATGGAAATTATTGCCAACATACAGAAGATCATTGAGGATAACTCCAGCAAGACTTTAAGCCTAATCACTATATCAATTCCTTATGAAAAGAAAACACCACCAATATATTTCAAATCAGGTACTTCTATTTTACATGATAGTTTGATTTCTCGAATTAACCTGCCCGATATTGTAAGAAATCATTCGCAAGAGAGATAAGGAAATATCTTCAGGTCTGTAATCTCCAAGCTCCTTCTTGTCAGAAATAGCCTTGCCAAAACTTGAAGCTATGGTTGACGCAGAAAGACCAATCTGTGATAATTTAAGATTAGCAGGTGATAACCACAGTGGACAAAAATAAGAACCAAGCTGACGATGAACACAGAATTGGTGCATCTTAGAGTTGCCCATGCCTGTTACATATTCTGGTAATAAAAAGAAAAGATCATAAGTAAGATGTACCTTAGAGTAATCCATGCCACCATAAATGTCCCCAACAAGCATGTCTATGGTCCTATTGTCTCCCCTTTGACTCAATTCTAGCAGTTCATCAAAACTGAAAAGGGGATGAATTAAGAGTAAGGTCCGGATAAAATTATAAACAAAAAAGATGTAGGATGTTGGGATAACACAAAAAGGACAAAAGGAGATTAAAAAAAAAAAGGAAAAAAAACCTGTTGCACTTTGTTAGTAGTCTTCCCAATCCCCAATAAGTACCACCTCCAACATTTGTTCCGCTAACACGCTGAAATTTGCCATCCCCATCAACCTGCAATAGACCAGAAGCATTGATTGTTTTATACCTTAATCGAGCTCATGTCCCAAGCAGTTTGAAAAATGAGGGTAAAACAAAAAAGAAAAAAAATACCTTTATCATACTGACACCAGATCCAATATTAACAAGGAGATAGGGGAACAGATCATTGTGATCAATCTGCACAAACTCTTTGTGACCCTCCATGTGCGTGAAAGCTTCATGACGAATAGCCTGCTCAGTTACAAATACCAAATTCACATGATAGGCAATAAACTAGTGGAGCAAGCTTAAATTCTATAAATGTATGAAAAATCCTCCCAAAGATAAATTTTAAAAATAATTGATTAACAAATGCATTTTTGGATTATATATAGGGCAAAGTTCAACTGGTTTAGGATTACAAATGACCTCAATCAATGTGCTGAATTGTCTACTCAACTTCCTCCTTAGCCAGGATAGTCCTCCTCAAGCATTCCCATGATTCCATATTACAACAATCATCAATTCTACACACTTTAGGAACTATTACCATAAACCAACAAATCATTTTTTCACCAATACTCTTATAAGATTGTCTATCTCAGTAATGTTGTAAAGGGATGTTAATAGTGGCCGCAATGCGATGCTACGGCCGTTATTTAGCGGTTTAGGCACCTTCCATTACCGATATTCGCGGCCGATATTTATCACAATCGACCATGATAGCATTTATCATGTCTACAAATGCAATAAATGTGATGCGACCAAAAATGCATCTGTGACGGCATTTTAAATCCCCAGAAAGTTAATTATTTCAAGAATATGCTACCGTCACATTTTCATCTTAACAACTGGAATTTGACAATTCTATCTTCGATGTTCATCCATACAAAGAATGCCAGACAAGACCACATAATAATTAGTATGCTTTCATGAATTCTCCAAGAAGAAAGAACAGCTTCATTCTATGTATTCAACTTCAAATCTCCGCATACAGACATAAGGATCTATGTGCATGTGTGCGCGCTAGTTGATAAAAGATGAAAATAAAATTATGATGAAGATTTGACCTTAAGTAAGAAATTTGCTCCTGCCACAAGACAATCCATTTCATCTTCTTTCTCAATACTGACCCCAAGCCTTTCTTTAAAAAGGTCTGCAAACTTGTATGCCCCACCGCCTGTGGCCTTCTCGCAAACTCAACTTGTTAGGATAAGTATGTATTTATAAAAGTATAAACGTTAAGCGATAGAGGCTATTAACAATTTAAACCTTAATTAAACAATTCTTCTGCCAACAAAGAACAACCTTATGGTTACAATTATTACTCAGGAACAAGACCTTAAAATTCTCAAAGAGATGGTTTAGAAAGCAATCTCAGGAAAATATTTCACAATATAATTGCTTAACTAGAAGAAACAAAACTGTTAATATTGGGGAAATGAAAGGTCAAGAAATAGAGCCAGGCCATATAATGAGCCACCCAAACTCAGAATCTAGGAGATGGTATTTTGTACGAAGAGCAAAAGAAAAGGCAGCAACATATAAAGTTAAATAGTAGTCATACTTTTTCTATCAGTACAAGGAAAAAATAGCTTAGATCTGGCTGCACTTTTGAATTGCCATTTTGTCCATAGATAATTATTTCAAGGTTTTTTAAAACAAAGCTTTACTACAAGATCTTCTCTGAAATAGAATATAATACAGGTCCAAATTCTACAAAATTAGAATGTAAAAAGTTATGAAGAAATCATAAACAAAATTACCTTGATAATTGCATTTTCATTGGCAGGGACATCAGAATTCCAATGACGGGAATCAATTCCTATTTAGAAAGAAGAAGAAGAAGAAGAAGAAGAAGATGTAATTGCTGAGCATAATATGTTAACGCAGGTTAATAAAGCAACAAATCTGATGCTACCAGCATACGCAAACTTTCTGGTACTAAGAAAAGAAGATTGATCAAGGAAAACTGAAAAGTAAAGAAATAAGAATACATACTGCCATGGTGAAGCTGCTTCGAAGAAATAAAATCCAAACACTCATTCAACTTGCTTGTCTCAAACTTCACAAAGTGAAGCCTCCCACCAAGAATAGGATAGCTTCTCCTGTTACCATTTGAAATACCTAGCTTTTCCTTGACAGTTTTTTTCCTATTATCATCAATTGCTCGGTCTTCATGTCTTGAAAAATAGACCAACTTAATGAGAGAACCTGCAAAGAAGATGCTTGAAGTTTTGAATGCACTAGAAGAGGCTGCATATATATTCTTTCTAGGTTTGTAATATGATTGATTAAAGAACCATCGCCATTGTGCATTGTTGAGAGAAAGAACAGAACCAACATTCACAGGTGGGTGAGAAAGGGTGGAAGCCGTTACAGCAAGGGTCTCATTTTACTGTGGAAACGGTAAGAACTTATAACGGTCATACTAACTCTTATGAAAGAAGTTAAAATGCTAAGATCAAAAGCACATAAAAGGATTCCTCAAAGAAACAGATACAACAATCCAAACTAGACATGTAGTTGTGAATAAGATAACTTTGGAAGTCAATTTAAATTTAAAATAGTTCCTTTATATATAAATATATATATATATATATATATCATCAACCTTCCCCCTTCATAAGTTCCAAGATAATTCATGCTAGGGTTGATTGAAAAGGAGGAAACAGAAAGAAAAAGACAAGAAGAAGAGAAAAAGAACAGCATACATGTAGTTAGATATTAAATAGAGAACACAGGACAATTAACCCAGTTTTTCTCCATCTCCATTGCCCCAAAGAATGAAAGAAGGAAACAATCCTAGAAAGCAGTAGTCAACGGTTTTAAACAAAAAACCAATACAAAATGCAACAAACATTCCAAAACTTACCTGAAAGAAGAAGCCAAAAAGGACTTACAGAAAAGCAACAAAAGGTTTGAAGTCTAGAAATGATCATACCTCCAATATCAAGAGCCAAGTGAGAAATATCATCAGATTGATTAGGCAACAAAATGGTGGGATCCCTTTCTTCAGAATTCCCTTGGATTGCAGCCTTGCTAAGGTCAAGTTGAGGCCTTGAACCTGACCTGTGAATTGAATTGCTAGCAGGAGGAGCCATATCTCTCTCACCTCCCTGATTGTTATTATTATTATTACTATTTTCTTCTCCTCTCAACACGAGCCCTGCCTTGTCTACAACTTCCTTCTTATTATTATATTGAAGGTCATCAATCTTTTCGTCAATTCCAAGAAAAGCGTCTTCATTTAGACCAGCCATTAATCCCACAATATTCTCACTACCTACTGCCTAACCACGCCAGCCAACAGTTTTTTTTTTTTTTGGTGGCAGAGCCTTTTCGGTCACTTGTCCTCACCTGTACTCATTTTCCCAAATTCATTTTGTATCATTATTGGGCATTATAATAATGCAAGCCAAGAACGGCTGCATCAAAAATAATACTCCAATAACTACAAATTTAATTGATTATCCAAATCAATAAGCTAAAATAAGAAATGGGTTTTTTGAATTTCAATTGATTAAGCAGAGAAAAAATGGGTTGCTTTGAAAATTGGGCACATAATTGATTAAGATTCAATTATAAATTTAAAAAAAAAATTAAAAAGACTGTAATTTAACGCAGGAAAAGGCCAACAAGAAAGGTAACCGACATTGAATGACCAAGATAAGCACAAGAAATAAACAAAAATCAAAGTTCAATTCCAGAGAGTCAAATGTCAAAAGAGAAAAAAAAATTAATTAAAAGGAACTATTGATAGTGAATGATAAAAAAAAGACGAGACATGGAGTAGGTGAGAGAATGAAAATCTCGGCAGCAAATCCAGAAATAGTAACCAAAAAAAAGAAGATACGGGTGTGAAAAATGGCGGATCTTTTAGCGACTTTTTTGATTTGATGATTACTGGAGTCTGGAGGAATTGCGTTGGTGAAGGCAACAGCAGAGCAACAAGAATAATGTGATTTAGGAACACGGTGTGCAATTTGCAAACCTAAGCCAAAAAAAGAGGGCCTCACGCTGAACAGTGAGGTCATTGGGATTTGGGATAGTGGTCCGGTCGTAGAGGTATAAATGAGCCCTACCCACCACGAAAGCACGTGATGTTTACTTACACTGAATTTGGACTTTGAACGGCACTCCACGAACCACGATTGATAATAAAAAATTAGATATTTGATTTTTTTTTTTCATATTCCTATGTTATAAATTTTAATAATTTATAAGTTTAGACATATTAAATTAATTATTTTTAATAAATTTAAGTATGTATATTTGATAGATATTTCTCTTTTTAATAGAATATGAATTTAGATAGTAAATTTAGATAATAAATAATTAATAAATATATTTAAATTTTAATTAAATTAAATAAATTTAAATTTAAATATATAAAAAAAGATATATGTCTGATCAACTATAATCCTTAATTCGAGTGAACTTTTGATATATAAAACTCTTTAGTTTTACATTGTTGATTTATTAAAATATTCTTTCACCAATGGTTTTAGATTAAAAATAATAAAAATATTATATAAAATATAAATGATATAAAAATAATATAATTATGCTATGAATATTTAAACATGATAAAATTTTTATAACTAATATTAAACTATCAAAATATGTATAAACATATAGCATCTTAGCTATAATAATGATATAGAAATTACAAATACACACAAATTGTCATATCTAACTTTAAACATCATATTCTTATTTTCATAATAATACTTATTAAGTTTTTTTTTTTTTTTAAATGCATGACTTCAACCGATGAATGTTAATTATATTATATTATACATTATATTATATTAATATTAATATATGTTAAATTTTCTATTAAATACAAAAATGAAGAAAGTAAATTAGTGAAGCTCTTTATAAATTTCAAAGTGTTCATTTATTTAAAGTTTCAATCCTTGTAAGTATTGAAAACCCATTTGATCCCCAAAAATCATTGTACCCTAGAAAATTGGTTCCGGTGTAACGCGAGTATGAATGCCATGGTATTAAATTAGGATGATTGTTGATCATATATATATATATATATATATATATATATATATATAATTTTTAAAATATTCAAATTTAAATTAATTTAATTTTTATAATTTTTAAGTTTATTTATTATTCATTTATTATTTAATTTTGTATTTAAGTTACATTATTTGTAAGATATCTGAATATGTTAACTATTAAAATTCATTAAATTAATTTTGTTTAAGATAAAATTATAATATTAAATAATATTAAAAATATATAAATAATATATTTAAATATTTGAATTAATTATCTATATAAATAAAAAATAATTGAAATAACGAATTCGTTACGGCTACAAATAAAAGAATTGAAATAACAGTTGGCCTTGGAAAATAAATATGGCGGCGGCATTAGAAAGATTTTAGTGAATCCCCCCATATCCAAAACCAGAGGCGCAGGGGTTGTTTAAATGTTTAATCACTGCAAGGGTAATCGGCATGAAAAAGGAGTTGAAGCGTTTCCACAGTCAACAGCACAACCATCCACTCACAACATCAACATTCATATCTCAAATAAATTTTAACATTCAGCTAGTATGTCAAATTATAGCTAATCTTTTCTAAGACAAGGCACAACTGCAACATTGGGTTTCTGTTAAAAATGTTTAAAATAACCGGTTTTAATCAAAATACAGTTGTTAATTGTTTTTAAATTATTTACTAAAATATATTGTTGTTTTTTTCCTACATAACATTTTTTTGTACACGTCAGAAATATAAACACATTGACTCTTTCAGCAAGAAAGAATCAACACTTCTAACATTTTTAAGTACGAAAGCGTGAAGAGTATCGGAGCCTTCAAGCAAAATCTTGACACTTCTATCTTGGAAGTATCCAGAGACGCTTTCCAGTTGAGAGCTCTAAGTATATTGAAGCTTTCAATTGGTGCCTCCAACATGTGTTTTCTTGGGAGATTTCAGAGCTTTTTTTTTTGTTATTTTTTATCCGGTTAATGTATATAATTTTTTAAAAAATCTAAAAATATATGATATATATTTAAAAAATTTAATACATAAAAATATAAAATTATGTAAAAAAATAATACATAAAAATTTAAAATTATGTAAAAAATTGTTACTAAATATATAATCACTTATTTTTACTGAATAAACTAGATTTAATACATCCACAAAAGTGAGTGAATTTCATTATTTTGTTTTCTTAGAAAATAATATATTAAAATTTAAAAAGATTTGTAATTTTTTCAAATGAAAAAGTAAAAAGTTTTTTTTTTTTTTCAAAATAAAAAGATAGGTAGTTTTAATAAATAAAATTAGTTCTATTAGATATAGATAGGTTTTTTTAGTAGTGGGTAGTTTTAAACAAATAGGTATAATATATAAATAAATTAAAATACCAAAATATCCCTATTTTTAATTTATTATTTTAATTTATTTTGGTTTTATAGTAAAATGAGTAATTGAATGTCATTTGACTCTTGATACCAAAATCAGTTACTTATTTTATAATAGTATAGATTACCAAAATATCCGGTGTCAATGTCATTTGACTTTTGATACGAAAATCAATTACTTATTTTATAATAGTATAGATTATCAAAATGCCTGGTGTTAATTGCTATACTCTAAGCTGTTCGAGAGATATAGAAATCTTTGCTACCAACAAATTTTTCAGATTAAGAAACTATTGTATATTTTACTTTTTAAAATTTTTTCTAAATTTATTTGATAAATTAAAATTTGAGAATTTTTTAAGTTTATTTTGAATTTATTTTATTTATTTTTCTAAATTTAGCCAAAAATTTTACTAAATAATAAATTAAAAGTTTTTAATATTTGTCATATAATTTTATATTTTTTAAGAATGAGATGCATTTACCAAATAAAAAAGACAAAAGAATAGGCTTTGAAATCCTCAAAAAGATACATGATGAAAGCACCACTAGGAAGCTCCGAAGACTCTCGGAGCTTTTAATTTGAAAGTGTCAAGAGTATTGGAGCTTTGATAATAATAGAGTCAAAGAGTGTTGGCGCTTTAAATATGTGTCAAAAAATGCCAATAACAGTATTTTGATAAATAATTCCAAAATAACAATATTTCAAGTTAATTTAATTTAGTTAAAAACAATGCTTTGATTTAAAAAGCCCAAAATAACCACCTTTTACATACCGTATACAAAAGAAGAAAAGTGTAGGGACCAATATATAAAGCACTAAAATCTTTTTTTTTTTTATTCAATGAAATGCTAGAGATCTATCTTAGCCTTCAGCAAAATAAGGCGAGCAGAGATTAAAGGTATATAAATGAGTCAATTAACCAAACCCAAAAGCGTAAACAAGTCAAACTAATGATAATCTATTTAAATTCAATTAGGTGAATATTGAAATTTGATTTATTCATTGTTAAGTTGAATTTAAATTTGAACTAGTAGCATATGATAGAACTCTCTATGAGATTCATAGTTGCATTACTTATAGCTTCCTTATTCATAAACAAAGTCGATATCTTATTGAACAAAAATTATGATATTGTTCCTCAATTGATTAAGAATTTTGGAGTCAAACTAAATTCAAATATTTTAACATTTGATTTGAGAGGCTCACATATTTAATTAAACCTTTATTTTTTGTAATTCTAATCAAACTTTTATTTTGTAAATATGTTTAACATGCATTCATAAATAAATTAAAAAATGTATAGTGTTTAATGTTCATATTTACAATTTTATCGAAACTAATTTTGTTGAGCTCAAGCTACTTAAATATGAAAAATGAAGTTTGCTCAAGCTTGAAGAGAGCTTAAGCATCAAGCTAAGCTCGAACATAATAGTAGATCGACTCAATTACACTCATACTCGAGAATTAACCCATTGTCATTGTTTAATTCAACCTTTTGACCAAGAAAAAGTTAATATATTTTATATCTTTGAACTATTGGAATTTTTTAATGTGGTATTGTACTAAAAAAATTTCCAATTAAGTACTTGCAATTTTAATTCGTTTACCAACTTCAGCTCTTTTCTTGACTTTCCTTGTTTGTAAGAAATGAGATACTCATTTTTTAACACATTTTAAATTAATTTTCTTCCTTTATTTTTATATATTTTTTGCATTCCTTCTTTTTTTCTGTAATGAAAAAAATTCAAGATTAAAAGAATTTCTTTCTAACATACATTTGAAGAAATAAAGAAAAAAATTAAACAAAACATATCTTTGAAAAGAAATGGAATGAAAGAAAATTTTAACCCTTTTTTTATAATCAAAGAAATGAAATAAATACGTTCTTATTATCATTCTCATTTTTCACTTTTACATTTTGGAAAGAGAGAGCTGTGAATGAGAAAATTTTCCTTTTAGTTTTAGAGGGAATGAAAAGTATTCTTTAGAAAATCCATATCTTGAAGAGAAAAAGAAACTATTTTAATTAATTTTTTTTATAAACAAAGGAAAAATTATTGTTTGTTTCTTTGCAGAAAAACGAAAAAAAGATTCAAAGAATAGAGGAATGTAAAAAAATTTTCTTGTTCGAGATAAATGAAAACTCCATTTTTAAAAGAAAAGGAAAATTAATAAAATGAAAACTTGTTTTTATTTTTATTATTTTGAGAAAAAGATAGTCATCGAAGAAAAGTTTTGTAAAGAAGGAAAGTCTTTTTTCAAATAAAAAAGGGATGAGAGTAAAATGAAAATCCTTTTACTTTGTTATGATTAAGGTGTTAAAGGAAGAACTATTTCCTGTTTAGCATCTTTCCTTTCAAAAAGGAAAGAAAAAAAATGAAATAAAGGAAACAAATCTGGCTTATGTTCAGATGTACTTTTTTAGGCGAAGGATTGAGAAAACTTTTTTTAAAATGTAAAATTTTCAAAATTTTCTCCTTTTTTTTTTATTTTTGAATTTTTGAGCTTTTTAATTTGAAGTTATTGAAATTACAAGTAACGATTCCAACTGAATTTAACAATATTACACGAAAACTTTTATTGAAAAGATAGTAGGATTTTTTCTTTTAAATTCTCAAATTTTCTCTTTGTTCTGACATACCCAAGATTTTAATATGTATGCAACCAAAATTATTTTATGGGAAAATTAAATTTTGGAGCGATACAGTTTTTTTACATAAAAAGGGAAATGGGAAATAACTTTTAGAAAAAAGGAAATGAAAAGTTAAGAAATTGTTAGGAAGAATATTATAAAGACATTTTTGGCCTTAATTTATCTTTAACAACCAACTCTTTTTTTCCTAACCATTCATGCTGTGAATCGGTTCTTCTTTCGCTCTCCTTAATCCTGGCTTCAACTCTTTTTCGCAAAACCTTTTTCACTAAATCTGGAAGCCCTTTATCATGTTTAACTCTTAATGTCATTATTTCTTTTAATTATTATTTATCTTGTTTTGATTTTCAAAGTTTTTTTATTTTAAAATTGAGATTTGTAGACACATTATTTTGTCCAGATCACTAATTCCTTTTTTCTTGATTTTAGGGGTTGGATGAAAATTTTTTTGGTATGGATCCTCTCGAATGCGTTATAGATGATGGAAAGGTCCAATTGAGATTTTGGTTAGTCCATATAAGCTTAATTTAATGTAACAAGGCATCTGAGCTTAATTGCTCGATTTAAGGGGTAAGTGCCAAATTTGGAAAACCCGAACCCAGGTCTTAAAAATATGAGAATGTCAAAAGTTGACTAGGATATGTCTTTTAAGGTGAGTAGAGTATTTATTGAGGTCATTTGGATTAAAAAGAGAATTGCTTTAAAGTCATAATCAAAAGTTAATAAAGTAGTAAAATTTAACTTTAGGCAAAGTCAACTATAAAAAGTCAACTTTTTAGCTTAGAGTTAGATTTTAAAATTGCAAGAGTTCTGCAACTCAAATTTCAAAATTGATTACACCTAAATGAAATTGAACATGGACATTAGGTCAAGAAGATGTAATTGGACCAGGTCATGAAAGGACCTTAGGAATTTAGAGTGCCGATAGTTCTCGAAGGTTTAATCCAAGAGGTTTGGGATAGGAAATTTTAGATTTTTTTGGAGAAAGTCATTATGGCACATTTTTACTACAAGATGGAACATTCAACTGCATTTGTACATAGACAAATCAAGATCAATTGAATGGCATAAAAATTTGTACATAGATTAGTATAGAATTAAGCATTGGCAGAATTCAACATGTAATAAATATATTAACTTTGTTCATCTATTCACTAATAGCACTAATGTAATTTTCCTTCAAATTAGTTATAGTGTCAATGACTAAGCTAATATGACCATAGGGTGATTAAAGCTTAAATTACCAATTTCAAAGCTATAAATATGGGTGATTAGCCATAATTTCATCTTTTAAACATTTAAAATTTTAGGAAACCTAGAATATTCTTTTTTTTTCTCAAGCTCTCATCATCCTTAGAAAGAAGATCTAGCTTGGAGTAGGTATATTTTTTACTTCTTTATTTAATTTCAATTCAATTCATGATTTTAATGCTGGATTTATGATTATTCATGCTTACCTCACATTCAGCCATGATGTATCCTTGATCTATAATTTTTGGCCTTAATGATTCATGATGATCTTGTAATTTGGTCTTGATTTGAGCTATGATTCACTTGATTTCATGATATTTTAAGCATGATTGAGTGATTAATTACTAAAATTTATCTTTGTTTAGTGAGCTTGATCTAGGTTCGAATATGGAGATTCTTTCTAGATATAGCTTCAGTCAACACAATTTCTCAGGATCTTAATGATTTAAGCTTAGTTGAGCTAGGATTTGATAATATTAAGCTGAAATTTTGAAATTTAAATGATGAATCATAATTTTCTAGCTTAATATGGTGTTCGAACATGAGGAAAATGAGGGAGCTAGGTTCAATTAGCTTAGATTAAGATGATCTTAAGCTAACTTGATTTAATTTTGCATGATTTTGCTAATTTAAGTTAGTTTGAGCTGATTTGAACTAAAACCTAGTTGATTAGAACTTGAATCTCGTGCAAAATGATGAAATTACAGGTTCTTGAAATAGGTGAACCATTCGAACAAGCAAGAATAGCTTCTTTTAGTTTGGTTATGGTGGATTCTTAGTGTGTTTGAGTGAGCTTTGCATAATTGATGCTTAATTTGGGTAAGCTAAAATTTATGCTTAATTAAATGAATTTATAAGCTTACTTGTTCAATTGATGAGCTCAAATGTTAGAAAAACATGTTTTAATTGTTGATCATGTTGATTGAATTGAATCCAAGCTTGATTTCTTGTGTTTGATTTTTAAATAATGAGAATTTGATGAGAATTGATGTTTGGATGAGCATGAATAAATCAACCATGTTGAATTTGTGTTTAAAATAGGATTTATAGATGCTTAATTGCTAGAATTATAGGTTAGTAAACTACATGTTTTATAAAATGCATGTTAGAATGTTTAGGTTGTGTAAAAACCTTGTTTTTATAAAATGATCCCCCAAAAGCAAGCTTTGGTTCACTTGATCAATAACTGAATCAAAGTTTGGTTTTGTATAATAAGCTTTTTAATGAGTAACTTAGGTATATTAAATAAAATAGCTTAAATCAAAGAAGATTTGGAGCAAATAAAAAAATAGTTTTAAATGTTTAAATAAGCTTAGATGAGTCTAAGCTTGGTGAGCCTTGATATAAGTCATTAGATGTTCCTTAGATGAGTCAAATTATGTTATATAAAGTCACTTGGGTGCTTGTTACAACATACAAGTGAGTGGAATTGGTGTGTCATTCACTTACTAAGAATAAATAATAATAAATAAAACTGATAAAATGGGAGACAGTTACATGACTTTGAAGCACATCGCCAATGTTGAAAAACATAATTCTAGGCCTATATTTTGATTAGGTTATAGACCTTAAGAACTTTTGTGGTATTTTTTCAACAATTCTCATTGATTGGGTTGCGTAATAGGCTATTGAAACATTTGATTTCATGATCGGATGGATACAAAAAAAAATCCCAGAACAAAAGCTATTTGCACGACTCTGTTTTAGCATCTGATTAGTATTAAGAACTATTTTTGATGAAAATAATCATTTTTACGTATTTTTCTCATATTTTTAAATAAAAATAGAATGAATAAACTTTCCAAGCATGTATGGCTTGCCTAGTGGGTATTCTGGAAGAATTAGGAAAAAATTCCAGAAGACAGGTTGGTCGAACATATTGTGCGATGCAGAAGCATCCAATTAAAAATTTTACGTGACAGCCAAAACGATTTTCTAGCAGTTTTTGAATTATATAGATTGAAGTATAGTAAGCATTCATAGAATTTGATTTGGTGATTTTATGTAATAGGAATAATTCAGAGAGCTTGAAAGGTCAAATTTATCCCTTGTTTTAAGTCTCTCTAGGTTTTGGTGTCTATTATTTCGAGGCATTCGGATGCCTCAGAATTGATTCTAGGAGTCATGTTAGCATATGAATAGTTCTAGGAGTATCCTATAAAAGGTCCTAGTGTCTCTTATTAAAGCTTCCAAGTTGAATTAAATAAATTGATTTTTAATATTGTTTTCAAAGTTGTAACTTTTCTCAATTTAATTTAAATGTAGTATTATGTGATTTCTGTTAAATGGAGTGAATTTGATAAAAAACTTTAAAATGTAATGAATTACTGAGTAGTTCTGAGTCAAATATTTTTGTGAAATTTTTCCTTTTTAAATGATTTTTACTTTGAATCAATTGTAAATTCAAGCTAGTCCCAATAAGAGTTTCAGGATATATTTTTTACTAATATCTGTTTGATTTTGGAATGAAAAGGAGGATTATGGTTGAATACATATGACTAAGATTAAGAAAAACAAGTTCGAATATGCATGATTAGTTGGTACCAAGTATTAAGCATCATGAAAGGGATCGAGTCCTTGCTTGTGGTGTAACCGGTTCTCGAGCCCAACTTTATAGATTTCTGGTATAGCAGATCATAAAATCATTATTTTAGAGTTTTATAACTCTTTAGTAAATGGTTTTAATAAGTGATTGATTACATCTATAGCCAAAATAGATCACAACAACTTTTTAACCTAGTCACTCTCGTATTTCAATATGAGAGGTTCAGACGAGCGATTAGTCTAACCAATTGGGGCCTTACCATGATTTGAAGTGTTGTCTACTCTGATATATTAAGGTTCATATCTCGATATATTATGATAAGATTAACCCATGATTTTTGTTGGTGTTGATTGAAATTCAATTTTTTAATTTTTTATTGGTTTTATGTGATATCTAATGATGGAAAATTTGTTAGAAAAATAAATTGGCTTTTTTAATTTACAAATTAAAGCCATTGGTTTTTTATATTATTATTTATAATGGGTAAAGCTTGTTTTTTCCTTAGTTTGATGCTCTAATTTTCAATGCTAACATGATATATGATGACATGATTAATTCTTAAGAATATTTTGTTTTTGATTAGTTATTAGTTGATTGTTGTTGGGTTTTAGTATTTATTATTTGGTTATGTTTTTTTAAAGAGTTTAGTTTGCATGATATTGGAAAAGTAAGGTATGGTTGGGAGGATTTGCATAATATTTTTAGTTTTAATATCAAGTATGTTCCTTTTATTGGAGAACTCCAAAACGTGTCTTTGCTTTTTAAAGGTCATGTTTTTTACCTTTTAGTAGTGTTTTTATTTATATATCTATTGTTGGGTTTAACTTGTGGATAAGGATATGAAAAGAAGATTTTTTTTTGCTTATTAATAACAATCACGAATCTTCTTTGTCTTTGTCTCATCACTACAAATTAAAGTCAGGAAGATAATTTTTGCTTTACTACTGTTGTATATTGGAATGATGAAATTATTGATTTTTTTTCATGTTTTGCTTCAAAGTGTGATTCCAATTTTTTGTTGATTTTGTATTGGATTTAATTTGAAAATATTGAATTAGCATTAGGTTTTATTTGAAAGTGTTGATTTTGTATTAGATTTAATATAATTTGACAAAAATTATTCTATTTTATGAGTGTTGGAAGTGTATCTGAAGGTGATGGTTCCCTTAGCGATAGGGTTGATTCTTTTTTTAAAGAAAAGTTGGTTCGATTACAGTCATATGTACATTCTTTACAATCATATGTACATATTGTTATAGTCGTTTGTGCATTTAGTTATATTTACATTCAATTATAGTTATATATGTACATAGTACTAGAACATTATGTACATTATGCTTGTATAATATATATACATATTGTTATAATTTTATATTCATATAAGTAGGCATATTTGGTTCCCTCAGTGAAAGGGTTGGTTCTTTTTGAGAATGAGGTGATTATCTTAGTTGAGTTTAATGTTTGAGAATACATAAGAATTTAATTAATTAGAATTTAGAGAGAATTTTCATCAATTATTTAAAAATGTACATATACTTTTGTTGAATGTATGTATAACTATGTTATATGTACATATTATTATACTTTTATATTCATATAAATAGGCATATTCTCTTGGAAGGGTTGGTTCTTTTAGTGAAGAGGTTGGTTCCCTTAGTTTATAGTGATGTTGTGATATGTACATATTGTTATAGTGATATATGCATTCTGTTAATGTGATATCTACAATATATCATTGTTTTGATTTATATATACATGGCGTTAATGTGATATATACATAATGTTAATGTTTATTTCCAAAAGCACATAAAGAGATAAGAAATGTTCACAGCTAATATCACCTAGTAATACTGTATATTACAAATATGTGATATGTATTTCAATTTATCTACTATCTTTATGTGTTTTTTAGCTTTAGTTGCCATTATAATGATGGGCTTTATTTTTTGACTTTTATCTGTAAAGTTACATGCTTGGTCCAAAAATTATTATCTTGATCATATAGTTAATAAAGGTTTATGGTACATCTTATCAAGGGTATCTGATTTCGCATCCTCCGCCACCATCCTAGTCAACTTTATGGCCAAAGTATTTCTCATGGACTTGTGACATTAAAATTGTAATTAAACTTAATGTAACATGTTTGTGATAGTTTTACTTAATAGATTTTTTAACTTAAGCTTTACATTTGTAATGGAGTTTTGTAGTTGTTTAAAACTTCATTGTAATCAAACCCTAAACCCTAAACCATAATACAAACTAGATGTTTGGAAGGTTTAATGTGCGGACGGTAATTGAAATAAGATGAAACTATTACTATAAGAAGAGAGTAGCCTTCAGCAAAGCTAACTCTTAAAGGAAAAGATTCGAATTCAAAAGGAGTCAATTTGTTTATTTATAAAGGAGTCGGTACATTCCATTAAGAGGTCAGTTCTTAATAAGAAATGCACTTGTTGTTTTGCTTTAAGTATGGTCAGTTCTATCTTGTCGTGGGTCAGTTCGTTGAGGCTTAGGAGTTAGATTCTTTTTCTTAATTTGTGTATTTTTTTAGCTTAAGAGTTAGTTCTTTTCCTACGAATAAGATAATATGTACATCTGTTAAAACCAATATGTTCATTTAGTAAAAACAATATGTACATATAGCATAATTATATGTACATATAATAAAAATAAATATTTTTGGCCTGAGGAGCTAGTTCTTTTCATGGAGGGGTCAGTTCTCTTTCTCAATTTGTATATTTCTTGGCCTAAGAGTCGGTTCCTTTTTTACAGCAATTCCTTTGAATGGAACAATATATACATCTAGTGAAAACAATATGTACATGTTGTTAGTATTTGCTCTTGAGTCAATCAGATTGGGACATAGGATACATAATCAATTAACTGCAAATATGTTACTAATTAAAGTAACAAAAGGTTTTTCTTTATGTTAATGGCATGATTAACTGCCATGAAAACACTAATTGGATGAAACCCTTGAAACACAATGGCCTTACAAAGATATGTAATGAGTTATGACGATAAAATCTTTATCCATCAAAATAATGTTTCTAAAATGTTCTTGGTCATCGTATTGTCAAGACAGAGAATTGACAATGCACAAAGACCAACATATACTAAGTCTTCATGCATTTCATGCATGCAACCCTTTGATCTCAATAAGTATAGGGATATTTTGGGACAGCATATGGGTGCTTGTTTTATGGAAACAAGTTCACTAAACCTGGCTTGTATGAGAACTCCATTTGGTGTTAGACACTCAATTGTCTGTAGAATATGTTCTCATGTGCTAGTCGTATATAATAGTCCTTAGACTTGTGATACTAGATCATTTCATATACGGATTTATTTTAAGACAAAAATTAGATATGTGAAATCTAAATTTTATTGTCTAATTAAGACATGGTAGATAAGATTATCTTGTCTAGATAATATCTAAATTAGGACATATCACATCAAAGTGGATAAACTTGTCCTAGTTGAAATAGGATTTCACCTAAACTAGAGATTTGATTGCAAATCAAATTTTTCTAACACACTTCTTGGTCAATTATCCCTTTGAAAATTCTTGTGATATTAATTATATACTAAACAAGATCAAAATCAAGTTGAAATTGTTTTAACAAAATTAAGGATTCTATTGAGATAAAATCCATAAGGATGTTTATACTAGTTAATATTGTTTCCAATTTATTTATCTAATTTTATAATTATTAGATAATTATATTTACTAGATGAATTTTATTGATTTGAGCTAAATGTAGAGTTTAAATTATATAATTAAACTCATGGAAACACTAACTAGCCTAATTTAAACTTGGTGCACCTAAACCCAAGCCATTGGACCTTGTGTTAGGTGAAATCATCCCAGCCAAGTAAGGTGTAGAATTTAGCCATAGTGATGGAGAAACGGCTGATCAATTAATTTAGGAGTTTAACTTGACTAGGACTCTTCTATGCTCAATCTAACTAGGAATTGGGTTAAGCTGGTATATAAAGACATTGTGGGTTAGAAAATTTAAAAATAACTTTTAACCTAATTTTTGAGGTATTAGATTATTGATCTAGAGAGAAAATATCTTTTTAGCTTAAGAAAAAGGTTTTTATTAGATTTCTCCCTCATAGCTATGTCCTTAAATTACGTCACCTCCCTAAGGCAATCTTGGCCTTGGTGTAATCCTCTTTCTTGATCTGTTCTTGGTCCTTGATTGATAAAAGAAAGATCTTTACCTTTCGATTAAGGCTTTATAAGCCTTCTAGCTAGTACTGGAGAACCACTTGACTTCAAAAAGGTTTTAATAACTATCTATGTGGATAATCAATAGAGGTAGGACATATGTGCTGCTAGTGATCTTAAAGATCCTTTTAGGTAGCCATAATTGCCACCCTCAAGGATCATTTTGATTGATTTTTGTTCATATTTCAACATTGGAAAACCATGTAATTTATAAACATATGGGCCAGTAAATTTTGTTAAAAAATTTTAAAGTTTACTACACGTAAGTCGCTCCCTAAATAAATGCAAGGAAGTTTGGCTATTTCTGTGTTTATATATTATGTTACTCTTTTCTCTTTATTTTGTTGATTTATGAAATCCAATACATGTATGAGGTTAGACTTTATAGAGATTTGCATTTCTTTAAATGGTATTAGAGCCTATAGGTTATGGATTACGTGTGGTAAGTATAGGCTAAATTATGAGGATAGACATCTTGATGTCATATGTACTGATCTATGTGTTTTGAGCCATAAAACTTGCAAAACAATTCTTTTATAGATTTTTTAAAATTTTGGACAGCATGCTTAAGATGCGCATTAATCAAAATTGAAAGGTTTAATAATTGAAAAAGTTTGTTTTCTATAATTCAGATTGAATCCACGTTGAAACATTGAAAACTGGAGTTATCTTGAACCCTAATTTGCAATTTTATGGACTAATTATCCCATTGTTTTCTTTTCTAAAAAAACTACATTATTAATTTTGATTTATTTACACTTGTTTTAACTCAAAAACTTGGGCTTAATGTGTTGAAATCTTAAACTAAAAATTTTCAAGCAACCTTGGATAAATTATTGTACCTAATGCATGAAATCTTTATGGAAAAGTTCTAGAGATTTGCTACATCTTAGGATTGCAATTTAATTGAATATTATTTGGTTTATGGATTGTTTTTATTGCTAGAATTTATTGTAAAATGTTAACACACTCGGTTTGCTTGAAACTATGCAATTAAATAGCAACTTTGTTCCCATTTTGCTTGCTGCAATGGATTCGTCTTTTGAAGACCTAATGAATTTTTCCAACACCTAAAATAGTCCTTAGACATGCTCCAAAGGTGGTGGTCAAAAGCCTTTAGCATGGCTAAAGAGATTGCCTATACTGAAGACACTGCTTCGTAAAGTCCTACTTCCATTGGAACTAATTTTTAGTGTGAGTAAAATTTCTAAAACTTGGGAATTTGATTCCTTAAATATTAGGGTAATTTTTAGTTGGATTAGATAAATGGTATCGAATGGTTGAGATTCCTAAAAGACTTACGATTGATTTTATAAAATTAAAGTGTTTTAAGACAATATAGTTTCCTGAATGAGATATGTTTTAAAAAAGATTAAAATTTAGAAACAAGTTTTCTTAAGCAAGTTAACATTATTCTAATTCTTGATGATGTCAATTTTAGAAACTTGATAAACATGCAATTAAAACAATGTATCCTAGTATAGACAAATCACCTAAAAGTTAGGCAATGTCTATTTTACGATAAACTTCCTAAAAGTTAGGAACTTGGTTAAAAACATTTTTATATACATGATAGATTCTTGTATATGCTTTGTTAAATATTTTAAAACTATTTTATTTACATTTATGCATGGAATACATGTGATCACCATGTGATGTTAACTATACACAAATGTTATCTATAATTAGATTATAAATGCATGATAGATGATTATGGACTAGATCTTAGTATGACTAGGTTATGGATAGTTAATTTTATTTATTTTGGTATTTATTTTTATAAATAGAGCCTGTGAACCTTGCATTATCTCTTTATTATCGGGTTTGTAAAATTCTCTTCTCACCTTACTTCCTTCAAACGTAACTCGAGGTTTCTTCAAACTTATATAATTGTTACATAGAGATTTATGATTAGGTTAAAATTAGGGAATTTATAAATTCCAAGATATGTAGGAAATGGTGCCAAGATGAAGATTAATGAGATTACCATGAAGACTTATGAAGTATACCTTTAGGAAATTGACCACCTAATTTCTTAATGGCTCAGGGAAACTAGTTTCATTTAAAGTTCATAATCATCCTAGTAGATTGAATGTAATAGATTTACTTTGTTTATTTATATATATTATGTTAATATATGATCAAATAAATGCCAATGCCATGCAATTTGATGCAAATCAATAAAACTTGAATAATTATTAATTAAAAGAAATCTTCGTAAAATATTGAGTTAATGCCTAAGCATGATTAGACACCTTACCACGGCTGATTTGTTGAGTTACTCAAGGTGTTTGCCACTCAAACTGCTTGTGTTATTAATAATGGGTTTTACTCAACTAATGCCTTGTTGTCCGGATGCTTACAAACTTGATCACATAATATTAAAGGCAATGGTTAGGCAAAATGCATATGATGCATTTAGGTAAAGAGTTACCACCTAATTGATCTAGAAGTTGCATAGAGATTAAATTGGTAAACTAAGTTATCTACTTAATTAGCTTTTGCATGATTTGTTGAGTCACTCAAGTTTATGTAAGGATGAAAAGGGTCTTAGCTCATTAAGAAGATTCAAATTAACTTTGAACTTCTTGTATTATTGTAAAGGGCTATAATTTCATCAAAACAATGAGAATTATCGTTAACATATAACTTAATGATTACCTAAGGCAAGCAATTGACTTATATATTTTTCGAATTCATATAGAATATAAACGAGTAAAAATGACTATGAACTTGTCACTACATAGCATACTTATGGTAATAAGTTGACTAGGCCAAATTTTATAGACTAGTTCTACAATCTGAAAATTGTTTTGAAACAAGAAAAAAATGCTATGTCCTCGATGAGCCCTTGCTTGATAAGCTTCAAGCTAATATTTTAAGGAAGTATAGGCCGATTATATGAAAGATTTTGAGTAGGAAACATGGCTAGCATGGCACTTAACTTCAAAAAATAGCAGGAAACTATGAGTGCTCAAGACATCGTCCTAAACCTTAAAGAATTACTCAATAAAGAAAACCCCATTGAGAGGTTCAATATCTTAAAAGAATTATTTTAAATAAAGATGTTTGAAGGAATTCTTATATGGACTCATGTGTTAAAAATGATAGAATAGATCACTTATCTTAAGTAATTGGGTTAGGTTATAGACTAAGGTTTAGGTTATAGACTAAGTCTTATCCATTGAGTTAGTTCTATTCTTTTTACTGCTAGTTTTTACCTGTTTATGTTGAACTTTAACATAAACCATTTTCAAACAACCCTTTCGGGTTTACTGAACATGGTAGGTACATCTAAATAATCCATCACCAATGAAAGGTAGTCCATGTAGTTTTTTATTCATCTAAAAAATCCAAGAAGAATAAAAAGAAGAAGAAGAAGAAGAAATGGAAATAGGATGTGCCTTTAAGCTTAAATAGTTTGAAGACGAATGATGGGGTAAAAGCAAAAAAAGGACTTGCCAATATTGCGAAAAGACGGGCATTGGAAAAAGAACCACAAGAAGTACCTTAAAGCAACCAAAGAAAAGAAGAATGAGGTTTCTAACTCAGGTATAAATTAAATCATTTACTTTCTTATGGTATATGATACTCGGTTGATGGTACTAAATATGTATACATATTGTAGGGATAAAAAAAGAGGACGAGAAAGATAAATAATGACGGACTAAACAAGAGGAGGCAACCTAGTTGATGCAAATCAAGCTTATGCCCATATTCATGAAAGTTATTAAATATTTTCATTTTATGATTTACTATTAGATATTAAATGTTTTGTTTTTTATTTTGGCAATTATGGGCCAAATTAAGAGGAATTTTTTAGGAAGTATGTTATAAACATATATCTGCTTTTGTTAGCACATGGATGCCATGCTATTTTATTTCTTTGTTTAATAAATCATAGTAGAATTATTCTATAAAATTTTTCCATTATTTAAATCAATTAAACATGTTAAGGCCCAGATCAATTGGAATTCAAAAAGAGTTTTGAATTGGTTTCCCTATAAAAAATTTACACATGTAAAATTTAGTCGGAGCATATAAGAACTATTAAAAGTTAAAATCATATTTAAAGTGACAAAAAGTCATTAACATGTGGATGTAATTTTGGAAATGTTCCAAACTAGAGAGATTACATATTTATATTCATAAGTCATTAAACGAATCACTTCATTTTAGGCTTATAAAAGTGATTAGTTTTGGATCTTGAATTATAGAGCTAATTAGTTGATTCCAATAGTTTTAAAACAACTAAGCCATGTGAGGAATCAACGTCTCATTGTGATCCAAATAGTTTCATGACTTGATAATAGAGTTTATGAAAAGATAAATTAACCTATTCTCCAATAGAAGGCACTGAGAGTAATATGATTGTTTCGAGTGCAAATGGAAGATGTTAGTGTATGCCTTTAAATCAATCGGATTAAAATAAGGATGCATAGTTAATTAATTGCACACACATTACTAGTCAAAGTAACTAAAGATTTTCCTTCATGTTAGTGGCATGATTGACTATTATCAAAATAGTAATTAGATGAAGCCTATGAAACACAGTGGCCTTGCAAAGGTATGTAATAAGTTACGATGATAAGATCTTTATGCATCAAAGCCGTGTTTTTAAAAATATTCTTGGTCATCACATTATTAAGATAGAGCATTGACAATGCACAAAGACCAGCATATGCTAAGCCTTCATGCATTTACGCATGCAATCCTTTAATCTTATAAGCTAAAATATAAATACACTTGGGGATAGCATATGGGTGCTTATCTTGTAGAAACAAGTTCACTAAACCTGGCTTATATGAGAACTCCATTTGGTGCCAGTCACTTAAATATCTATATAATATGCATTCACATGCCAATTGTATATAATAATCTTTAAACTTGTGATGCCGGGTCATCTCGTAGGGGAAGTGTCATACTTTGAGATCATCATGAAAGGTTTCATAAGGATTATGCCTATTATAGGGTGGTTTTAAGTATGACATGAAGCATATAGAAGATGGATGAGTGATCTAGAGAAGATTCACCACTCCTAGTGACAATTAGAGACATATCCCAAGGTTCTTAACTATGGTTAATTGGTTAAAGTCTCTAGCTAGAGTATAGTGAATTATAAGAAATTATTCCTCGAAGATTCATGACCATGAACCATATGTTGTTAGCATGGATTGAAGCATAGGTAGACCTGAACCATGCTTATGCTCATTCTTGGATGTATACTAAAATGACCATATTACACTGATAGGTGGTTACTGAAAGGTTTCAATGATGTCACATTAACTCTTCAATTTTTGGGTGGTCATAATGGGTTACTAGATTCTGTTCTTGATCTATGGATATAGTTAATTATGTTCACCACCAACATATTAGGAACTTAATTGGTCACATACGATAAGATGGATTTGTTGGATTAAATTAGGATTTATATGACTTAATTAAATAAAAGGTAATTTAAACGAAAGATTTAATTAAATAGTTCAATTAAGATTAATTTTAAGACAAAAATTAGATTTTGAGATCTAAATTTTATTGTCTAATTAAAACATGGTAGATAAGATTATCTTATGCAGATAATATCTAAATTAGGACATAACATTTCAAGGTGGAAAAACCTTGTCCTAGTTGAAATAGGATTTCACCTAGACTAGGGATTTAATTGTGAATTAATTTTTTTATCTCACCTCTTGGTCAATTATCTTTTTAAATGTTCTTATGATATTAATTATTTGATAATTAATACCAAACAAGATCAAATTAAGTTAAAATAGTTTTAACTAAATTAAAGATTTTATGTAGATAAAATCCATAAGGATGTTTATACTAGCAACTATTGTTTTCAATTTATTTATCTAATTTTATAATTATTAGATAGTTATATTTATTAGATGATTGTTATTTATTGAGATAAATATGAAGTTTAAATTACAGAATTAAACTCATGAAACACTATCTGGCCCAATTTAACCTTCGTGTTGCCTAAACTCAATTTTTAGGACTAATAGAACTTGTGTAAGCCAAAATCATCCTAGCCCAATGAGGTGTAGAATTCGGCCATAGCAATGGAGAAAAGGTTGATCAATTAATTTACTTACAACAAGGTGGAAAAGTTTCACTTGATTTACAAGTTTTAAATTGATCAAAACTTTTTCATGCTCAGCCAACTAGGAGTAGAATTAAGCTAGTATATAAAGACACGGGGGTTAAAAAAATTAGGAATAACTTTTGAGGTATTAGATTATTGAATCTAGAGAGAAAATATCTTTTTGGCTTGAGAAAATATGATGGAGATCAACTTGCACAAACACCTATTTCCAACCATTCTTATGATCCTTTGCAAAGAATTAGAGGTCCAATGACTAGGGCAAAGACTAAACGCATGGAGCAAGCTTTGCAAGGACTAATCATGGAAATGCAA
>JBBYHM010000005.1:36654-79081 GCA_038381775.1 Adansonia rubrostipa | reverse complement strand
AATATATTTTGTTATGTTTATGCATTTTTCTTGCCTAAAAATCATGTCTTTATGCTGTTATGAAATTTTCAACACATGTTCATGTCATGAAAACATTTTCTTTTATGCTTCTATCATTTTTAATGCTTCTGTAGACATATTCTACTATCTTAATGCATTATCCATTTTTTTGCCTTTATAACATATTTCTCTAATAAAAATGATGTCTTTTTGATGTTCTAACATGTTTTTACCATTTGATGCCATGTTTGCATGTTCTACTTCATTAAAAATGCTCGTTTGATGTCTTGTTCTTGTGTCAAAATTTGGTTTTTCAAAAACCCCCTAAGTTTGCTTAATGTTTTCTATCAATTGATCTTCCAAACTTAGGGACAAATCAAGCTCTTCATGTTTGGATTCAAGGTCAAATGTGACCAAATGTTTTAATTTTCAAAATAACTATGTTTTTTTTTTAAGTTTTCTCAGGTTGTTTATGGTTTTATCTCATGTATAGCTGGCTTTTGTTCGTAACATGGTTAACGGGCTGTTTCATCATCCCAACTACTTTGAGATTATGCAAATGAGAATGTGAAGCTACTGTCACCAATCTTTTTTGTCATGGACATCCAAATGTTCAAGACTCGAGTTTTGCTTTAGGAAACCCAAAGACCAAAAAATCCCTTGTTTAGCACCAGCAACACTGTTATCCTAATTTGAAAAATCATTTTTGAGCCCTAGACAATTTTTTTGGAATTTTTTTGCTATTTTTCCCTTAAAAGGTATCGAATTACCTTTCCAATGGTATCTTATTTTCCCTCAAATCATTCCAGATGAGGGAGTTATAAGTTTTTAAACCTTTATTGTTTGGAACCCCTAAAATTAGTGATTTAAAATTTGTTTGAGCCACTTCGTCCCACCAAATGATTTTTTTGGATTTTTCTAAAAAGTTTGTGAAATTCTATTTTTGGAAAGGTATCCTTTGCGATTTAATGATTCTAAGTGGGTCAGGTATGATTTTTCAAATTTCATTACACTTTTTCCTTTGCATGTGCTATCAGCGTCAAACAAGACCCAACTTCAAAAATTATTGTCTCTAGGAAAGTGATTTTATAAGATCGTTGGAATATTTTTATATTAACTCACATCAAGTTACCTTTCCAAGGGTACCTCACTTAGCCTCTAAAACTTTCAGACCAGTTCAAAATAAAATTGAAAATGAGGATAGAGCACAATGCTATCCCTATTTCAGATTTATCAAAAGTCATTGATTTTTTGAAATTTCCACTTCGAGGCATTCGATTGCCTCTAAACAAGTCCAATCAATCCCGTCAAGTCAAAAAATGTGTTAACCCCCGTTTAGGCTCAGGTCAGGGCATGAGCATTTCTTAAATTATTTTTATTCCTATTTTATCAATTACTTTTTTTAATTTAAAATCGCTAATTTTGTCAAAACTATCAATCATTTTGTTAAGAAATTATCCAACCTTTGTTAAGTTGTCTTTTAATGCCATCTTTTAAAAATTTATCAAAACTTAAAATTTCTCTCTCTAGATTCCTCTGGATTTTTCAAAATTTAAATGCTTTTTCCATGCCTCAATTAATCAATGAATCCAAATACATCCCAAAAGTTGTTGACTTGGTTATTTTATAGAATATTATTTTATCTTTTTTACACCTTACTAACACGTCTCCCTTTGTGGTGTCTATTTTGCATTTATATTTTCAAATCATTTTCTAAAAATAATAAAGATGATGTTTCATGTTGGTATCTTTACTTGATACAAATTATCCAGTTTTCAAAATTAATAAAAAAATCTCTATTTTTCCCATTTCTCTAAGCGTGTATGGGATTAAAATTTTCATCCAAAACCAAATTTATTATTTTACACAATTTCATGCATAAAAGGAGATTATATCAAAATAATAACAAGTTGAGACCAAGGAAAAAAAATCCATGTAAGACATAATTAAGAGGTATTAATTTCGGGCATCATAGGAGCGTTGATACTTCCCAGCGCGTACCAACTCTCGAACCCACCTAATGAATCTTTGAACCATGTAGATCTTGGGATAGACATTTCAAGTTTCATAACTTAGAATGCTAGTTTCCATAAGCAATCTGATTACACTTGGCCTAAATGATCAATGACAACTCCAAGTGTTGGCCACTTTGTGGTGGCCATCGAAGACTAGTTAATTAGATTAGTGATTCATCCAATGGCCTCCTCCCATGTTTAAGAGCCTGGAGTCCATACTTGCTCATCAAGAATTTTATCATTTCCCCTCATAGAGTTAACCCGCACATGTCTCCCGCTCTGTAAGGCTTATCTGGGCGCATGTTGCAACACCACTAACATGAAAGAAAACTTTGAATCACGCAATTGATTTGTATTATTAACTATTATATGCCTCATCTAGTCCAATTAAATCTAGGGCATATATTAACACCTCATTCACTTTATATCCCCTATTTGCTTGGAGATACGAAAGTAGTTACTGTGGATAGAAGTCTACAAGCCAAAGAGGTTACCATCAAACTATCAAAGTTTCATCTTAATTGAGCCAAAAATTGGATGGAAAAATAATCTTATAAGAAAAGGTCAAAAATGAAGTTTACCTGTTGGAGATTGGATGCACCTCAAACTACAACATTATAGGCAAAATTATGTTATTACCTGACTTTGCTTATGTTGTCAACAAAGTTCTTTGGACCTTACCAAGAGATAGAAATAAATTGGGAAAGTTGCATATAAATTAGAACTTCCTGTTGGAGTTAGAATCTGTCCTGTGTTGCGTGTTTCAACTTAATAAAAAAGGAAAGCATATTAGAAATGAAGACTACTGAGTCTACTTTGCTAATGCTAGATGAAGATGGTATGCCTACTAAAGAACCAATTAAGATAGTTGACAAAAGAATGGTTAATCACAGAAGTCCTACTTCAGTGGAGGAACTCTTTTCCTGTGGCTCGAGCTGGGAGACATTATTTGACCTTTTAACTACAATATCCTAATTTTAGCTAGCTTGTGAATTCAGAATGAAGGTTTGTGATTGAGATTCATCATTGATCCCACTTTTAGGCAGCATAAGTCTTCAAATTTCGATCTATTTATCTTCAACAAAAAAAAAAAAAAGGCATTATTAATATAACTCAAAAAGAAAAATGTTTTCATAGAATGAAATGTCACTACAATTACAATATCATTAGGACAATATTAGCTCTGCATCATTAATATCCCTAGGTAGAAACCAACCATAACTCAAAAACATTTAAGTATCCTAATTAGAAAGCAAAAAATCGCCCCCCCCAAAAAAAAACATTCTTTTTCCAAAAGATGCAGCTAAAAGACTTTACCCTCTCTCCACTATACTTAGCAAGAATTTTGATTATTTAGAGCACCAAATCAAGTAAAAAGGGTCTAAAGTAATTCTTTTTTTTTTCCTTTTTACGGAAGATTTAGGTGTTGCTTAAACATGATCCGATTTGCTTATCTGTAGAGCAATTCTTCGTGTGTTAATCAGCACGCAATGCATGCCGCCAAGTAATAATGGCCTTTACAACAGCTTTGATTTGAAGCATGAGAGATCAAGAGTGCTAATGAGGACATTACATCCATTTTGCTGAGAATTGCTGACAACACGTTTTTCTTCTTCTTTTAATCCAAATATATGAGATTTGTTCCTATGGACTTATTTGTAGACATATAAGAGCCCTACTCACCAAGGCACATGTCATTGTTTCATTTCTTGCATAAAACATATCATAAGCCACCATAGTTTGCGAATCTTGATAATTCATAAATTTACCATTTTATTTTTTAAAATATCTTACAAATATGAAAAATATTAGGAATGACAATGTATAATAAGAATAGGATATTTTATATTGTTTGATCGATTCTTGAGGATTCGAATACCGTAAATTTGGATAATTTGATGCAAATATTAAATTTAGTATAGTAGTAGATTCATATAGGAATTCTTGTAGATGACATCTAAATCTATTTTGGTTTTAATTCGGATAATATTGGGTTCTGAATTTGCTTTACTTATATCATTTATTGATTTGAATATTTGAATTTTAAATACATTTAGATATTTATTTCTCATTTAATTTTATAATTTTTTAATATTAAAAATTTTTTATGTAATGAATTTATATACTAATGGATTCAGCTATTTACACAAACCAGATGAAAATTTGAATGGAAACATTCAAATGCTAAATGAATAATAAATGAATTGAAATGTCAGATAAATTAAGTAAATTCAAATATTTTTAAAATGATAGAATATCCACTCCACTAGCCTTCTACAAAAAGACATCTCTCGCCACAATGTTACTTCATAACTATCTGCCACTAGGAAAAACAAGACAGTAATTTAAAGTTGATATGGATTTTTGGAAGAATCTCATCCCAAAGCCTCTAACTTTTACCGTAAGATTTGAATATTTTATTTTACGTTATACAAAACATGAAGACAGCTTTTGTCATGAGACCATAATTTTTTGTGATAAAATTTTGGTTATTTCATCACACTTCTCAAGTTAAGTGTAAGACAATTCAGATAACCAAAGCAAAGAAAAATACAGTAAAAAAGAATAATAATAATAAATCTATTGGGTTGGTAGCTAACGGGGCATCAAATGCAGATATCGAATTATTTAGGAAAGGACTGCCATGTGTAGAGTGGAAATGTGGGCGTAGCCTAACTCTGTCTCGAATCAAGGTGGCTGAGGCTGACCCCCCAAAAATGCATTGAATCAAATATCTATAAATGGCCCAAATAACAGAGAGAAACGGAAATTCAGTTTATTTCTCCCGCATTTTCTTGCTTTGCCGTCTTCCCCCCTCTCTCTTTCTTGCTCTCCAAACACAAAAAGTTTTGCAGAAAACGACTCCTAGGAATTAAAATCATCTTTCCTTCTCCAAACCCTTCAACCTTAACAAGAAAAGAGAGAGAGGGGGGTAAGAAGGGAATAGGAGAAAATCTGAGAACCAAATGTGAATATTTTGCTTTCCTTACTAATTTTAAAACAAAGCACGGCAAAAAACAGAAGAGAACAGAAAAGCAAGATTCGGGTTAGAATTCGATGCGATTCTCAATCCCATATCCTTTGAATATAGTAATATGGATTTTCTTCGTATTTTCTTCATGTTTTCTCCCTTCCTTCTCTGATCCTCAATCCTTCGGATACCACCTTGTGTGTGGAGCTACCAACCAAACCTCTCAGGGCTTCGTTAGGAATGTTGATAAAGTCATCGGGGGTTTGTCGGGAATAATTGTTTCTCAGGGCTGGGGAACCTTCTCTGTGGTCGAACCACCATTTAATGCCTTCGGATTAGGCCAATGCTATCAACATGTCAATGGAAAGGGTTGTAGACTCTGTTTCAATACGGCCAGAGAAGAACTCAAAAGGTGCATCCCTGCCACATCGGGAAGAATCTATCTTGATTGGTGCTTTCAACGTTTCGATAATTATGTCTTCTACAATGAAGGGGTTGATGCCAAATATGATCACCTAGCATGTGGCTCGCCTACGGGTGTTTCAAATGATAGCTACATGTATCAGGAATTTCAAAGTAAGCTGGATCAAGTGATCATGAAAGTGACAGAGATAGCGCTAGAGAACAATGGATATGCGGCAACGCAGGTGAAAGGAGGGGTGGTGCCCATTTACGCATTGGCGCAGTGTTGGAGGGCAATTTCGGAAGAGGCTTGCACTGAGTGTTTGAGGAATGCAGGGTTGGGGTTGAGGAAGTGTGCCCCTGGTGCTGAAGGCAAGGCTATGTTTTCAGGGTGTTATATGAGGTATTCAACCCATAGATTTTTTGAGCCAGAAGCAGAAACAAAGGACAATCAGGGTAAAAGATTAAACAAGTGGCTTTAAGTTATCAAGATTTTCTTCATCTTTGGCTTTCGTCATCTTTGATTGTAATTATTTTATTCTCTTTAAAGGGTTTGGTCATTGGGTCATTATTGGAATGGCTTTAACAGCATTTGCATTCACTGTGCTTGTTGCTGTTGGTGCTGTTACAAGCTACAAAAGATTATCCAAGAAGAAAGAAGGTATCCATATACATAGCTTTGCTTGCAATTTAAAGTTGATTGAGCCATATTTTTATACCTTTTTTTTTTGGTGGACTTCTCTCAGGGATAGATGACATTCCAGCTACAAGAAACAAGACTAGTTTATATTACATGTACAGAACGCTTGAAAAGGCGACCGACAATTTTGATGAATCAAGGAAATTAGGACAAGGAGGAGCAGGTACTGTGTTCAAGGGAATTCTTCCTAATGGTAAAATTGTTGCAGTTAAAAGGTTGTTCTTTAATACCCGGCAGTGGGTGGACCAGTTCTTTAATGAAGTAAACTTGATCAGTGGAATTCAACACAAGAACCTTGTAAGGCTTTTGGGTTGCAGCATTGAAGGTCCTGAGAGTCTTCTAGTTTATGAATACGTACCCAATAGGAGCCTAGATCAAATCCTGTTTGGTAAGTGGCTTCTAAGCTAATTGGATTATCATGTTAACGGCAATTTCTAGGAATAGAGACTTCCTCATTTCTCCGAGACTGTGTAATAAAGCCTTTGTCTGATGCAGTTAAGAACAAAATACATATTCTAAGCTGGTCACAGCGGTTCAACATCATTTGTGGAACAGCCGCGGGGCTAGCATATCTTCATGGAGGTTCTGGAGTAAAAATCATTCACAGAGACATAAAAACCAGCAACATTCTCCTTGATGAGAATCTCACTCCAAAGATTGCTGATTTTGGACTTGCTTGTTGTGTTGCTCCAGATAAATCCCATGTTAGTACTGCAGTTGCAGGAACATTGTAAGACGTTGATCTTTTACTATCAAATGTTTACTTTTGCTGCAAATCTGACATTATTGTTTTCAACAATCTATGCTAATCCTTTGTCAATGTTATTATTGACACCCAGACGGAAATGGCAAGAAGTAGCTCCTTTAGTAACAAAACCTGACAGTTAGTGTGTGAAACTTTATTTTTTTCGTGGTTTCTTCCCTTCTTCCTCGTCATGTATGCTAATCACACTTAAAAAAGGTTCATTTTTTCAATTATGAATATTCTCTGAGTTGTAATAAATAAATGTATGTTGCAGAGGATACATGGCTCCTGAATACCTCGTTCGAGGACAACTAACAGAGAAGGCAGATGTTTATGCTTTCGGGGTGATAGTTCTTGAGATTGCAACTGGTAGGAAAAACAGTGTCTTCTCAGAGGGTTCAAGTTCAATTCTGTACTCGGTTAGATCCATAATCCTTTTCCATTCACGACATAAGGGTGGTAATATACTTTATAGGCTGTTTTGTACATTTCTTACAGTATCCCAACTATAATTTGTGGGAAAAAAAAAATCTAGTTTAGATGTTTTTAAAGTTAATTATAAATTAGTAGGGTTTTTTTTTTTTTTAAATACTGATTTTAGCAGCAACATATTTTTCTGGTTATAACTTAATCTTGTTGCATCAGGTCTGGAAGCAGTACAAAGCGGAAAAAATCACACAAGCTATTGACTCAAGCTTAAAAGGCAGGTTTGATGAGAGGGAGGCATCGAGTGTGCTTCTAGTTGGGCTGCTGTGCACCCAATCTTTAGTTGCACTAAGACCATCCATGTTAGAAGTAGTTAAAATGCTAACAGATAGAAGTTGTGTGGTTCCCTCCCCAAAACAACCTCCCTTCTTGAATGCCAGTGTACTAAGTCCACAAGACACTTTGAGTAGTTCTTTTTTGGGTGGCTCTTCAGCTTTAGATGAGCCTAAAACAGGTCTACAAAAGCCTCGCATTATGGCCAGTCCTGAATAAATTCTACACGATTAAAGCCTCAAAATCAAGATAACCTTGACTCATTTTCTCACCAGGCTTGGGAAACCAAACCCAATTGTAGATTTGAGATTGGCAGGGCATGAAATTGGTAAATTTTTGTTCCAAATGGAAACAGGAAATTTGTAGATCGGAGATAGGCGGTGGCGGAGGCAAAGGCAAAGGGGAAAAAAGATTTGCATAGGTTCTTTTTTTCTCAACTATTTTGTTTCTTGGGGTGGTTTCTTTTCCCCCTTGGGTTGGCAAAAAAAAAAAAAAAAACTTTGTACAAATCATAAAAAATAAACAAAAGAAAAATCACATTGTTGATTTCTTTTAAATTCCAATTTTATTTGCTGTTTTCTCTCTTTAAATTTACCCATCCAGTGGATCATTGAAAGGTGGTAAATGATGCATGAAAGTAGTCGGTGTTGGTAAAGAGGTCCAACGCGGAAATTATTAATCAATCAAGAAACGAGACATGGTAGGATTGAATTTTCTACCACTTGGGGAGTCCTTGTGATATTCGGATAAAGACATGGCTCGGCAAGTCTGATCGGACCAATGGTATTTGGGCACGTACTAGAGGTAAAATCCAAGCTAACGGTGCCTAAGTTCTTCGAGCTGACCTTTGGGAATTTTCTTATGAAGTCAGGCGGAGAAACACAAAACACACCTCAATTCAGCTACTACAGTTTAATTTCCTAGCATTTTCTCGAGAATTCTTTCGAGTTTTCTTAAGGTTTTCAAGCTTTAACTTGAACAGTTCTTTGTAGTAAACTCTATTTTCAGTTCAAGCATTTTCTTCATGTTTTCATGTTTTACTTTGTTTGACGTTTATTATAAGCTCCTTGAGCATTTGATCATTTAGCAAGCAATTCAAATACATTGATATCTTTCGAGCAACATCCTCGTGCTTAGAAGCTTTCAAATTCAGTAAGCTCTTCTTTCACTTAATCTCATTTGCTTACAACTCTATTTAATTTATCTTTGATTGCTTTTAATTTGATTCTTGGTATTTTCAGATGCAACATTTAATGTTTTTTAACTATTTTGTGCGGCTTTAGAGGGACTCTCTGACTATTTCAAAAAAAAAAAAAAAAAGAAAAGGACCTTTGACTTGACAATCAAGACTCAATAATTGATTGATCAATTAACTTGCAGCATTCTTTTTTAATGGAGTTTCAGATTTTTGGCAACACTTGACTAATTTAACATTAAAATTAACCAGGCAATTTAATGTAGAAGATTAATTTAACAATATTAAATAGTTTTGATGAGTGCAAATATTCATAATTTTCAATCTGTCCCCTAACGATATTTGAAGACAAAAATAGTAAAAGGAACGGCTTTGTTTTTTCCCCCCCTATAATTTTTCCATTTATAATGAAAATTGAAAACGATGCATTACCTATTCTTTTAGACATCACAACTTTGGGTGTCACCTCGATGATATTGGCAGCATGCATGATCCTAATGTCCTGATGCTGATCCTCTGTCCCTATGCAGTGTCAATACATAGATTCATTTTTTCAAGAGATTTGGCAATTCTACGCATTTATATAGGGTTTTAATATTTTCACCTATTATAATTATATTATATTTTAATAATTTTAAATTAAAAATATTATATATTTATATAAATTTTAATAATTAATAATTTATGTAAAATAAATTTTAATATATTTTTATATTTTTATTATAATATTTTATTATTTTTTTTATATTTTAATTATTTTTATATTATATTTATATTATATAAACACGTCAATTGAAATTATCGTATAAAACTGGAAGGGATTGTAAACCCCTCTACTGTTGATGGAATTTTATATCTAACAATATTAACAAGATATTTTAAAATTTTCGTACACATAAGTTAATCATCTTGACATGAAATTAAATAGTGGTCCTGCATCAAAAATTAACTTATTTAATTTATTTAATTACTTTTAAAATATTAAAATTAATAAATTTAAAATTTGACCCATAATTATTTTTATTAATTAAAACTTTTGTACATAAAAAAAAAAAAATCCTCCATCTCCCAAGGGATTTCACATGATCATGCCTTGGACATTGGCCCATTCAAGTCTCCAATCAAAATGACGTGATGGATCCTCAACGATTTAATAGATGAATTATTGACGGGGACTGTAAACTGATAGCTGTAGGCAATGTGACAATAGCATAAAAGAAAAATGAGAATTACGAAATTCTTTTCTTAGCCTTCATTTTTTACGTCTTAGCCAAGCATAAATCGGGTTGAGTTATCCAAAATTTTAAATTCACGGTTTATAAATAATAAATAATAAAAATTTAAAATATATTTTTATATTAAGTTTTATATATTTTATAATTAAATTTATATAAAAAATTACTTTTTAATTATTAAATAATAATTTTGGTTGGATTTATTTGAATTAAAAAAAAACATATTACTTGACTCAAGATTGCTTCATCCGTAGTTACTCAAACAACATTTAATATATATATATATATATATGTATATTTTTTTTCAATTATCCAAAATAAGGGAAGTTGTTTGCTGAACAAAAAAAAATAGCTCTAATAAAAATCGTTGATCTTAAGAGTTTGAAACCTTTTACCAGCACTTGAGAAATTGTTATGTTCAAGAATTCGTCTCATTTAGAAATTTTAATCGCCATTCTCAAAGGAATTCTTCGAAAAAATGTTAATAAGGAGAGCATATCCAAAATCTTCCACAAAGGGCGATTGAATTCATTGATAGGGAAGGAGGATACTGAAAATTAGACCCTATCCTCGATAAATTTCTACTTAAACACTCCATTCTATTCAATGTATTCCAATTAGCCAGCGTGGAGGCAAGCAAAAGCTGTTTGGCACTAAGTGGATTCGGACATTTGATATTGGTGCATATTCATGTGTATGACTCGTCTTTTGTTTAAAATTTTGAATTCACGAAATCTGATTAAAAAAATATTAGAAAAGTCAAAAACTTGTTTGTGGTTACATCTTATACCAATGTTTTAAAAATATTTAAATGCATATAATGTAATATAGCACAGAAATCAACAAATATATTTACTTTTATATTTATTCATATAATTTTATATAAAATTTCATACTTAAATATGTTTTGTTTGATTTAGTTAATTTCTATTATAATATTATTTATAACTTTGTACAATATAATGATCTTTTCTAGGTATTCTTATTTTTATTGCCAGAAGTACTCCTTGCTTAATAGTCGTAACTTTAACTTGGATAATAATTAGTTGTTCCAAAAAAAAAAAAATCATCAGTTGTTCAAGTGTTCACCATCTAATAAAAGTCCACAAAAAAGTGAGAAAGCTTTCTTAAACTATGGGAAGAATCTTGGCCGACTGTTATAGTAGTACGTGACTGTCTATAATTTTCTTTTTTCTCAACGCGGTGGACTAGGGAATTAGATTGAGATAGGGTGGCCAAGCCTCCTTTAAATATAGGAGTGTCCAATTTGTGCCTTTCACTATTTCCCTTATGATTTTAATTTATTTAATTTAATCTTCAAACTTCCCAACTTGTTTTAATTAAGTCTCACTTAATTTTAACCTAATTTCATCTTTCATGATCCATGTTCTATATGTGTTGGCACAGGTTTTGTCCTTGCGCGTGTCACGAGGATGGCTAGAGTCCAAACGCTCTACAGCTGTGCTTTTACCGAAGGACCATAGCCATTGAACCTGGCATGGGATTATGGGAACCACCGGGGTTTATAGTATTTTGACATGGACACGGATTGTGAACAGAAGACCCTGCTAGTGTCACGGGCTCAAACTTTAGCCTAGCAAACCGCATGACCTTAGGCTTAGGATTTGCTTCCTTATATGCCTAAGTTAACCTATAAACACTTAAAAGGAGAATCTAAATTCCCCAAAGACACTGAAGCTAAAAGCTTAAAGGATAAAAGCAAAAAAGAAGAACACAAAGAGAATAGAAAGGAATGCTCAAATGTATTTCTTAAGTGTTTGATGATACAAATGAGGCTGGGGAGGCCTCTATTTATAGTTGAATTCCCCATACATCAATGGCTCAGATTAAATCTAATGGACGACTAGGATTTACGCTTATCTATAAAATCTAAAATCCCAGATGAATTTAAACTTTAATAACTTTAGCTCTAAATCTAATGGACGGCTAGGATTTACGCTTATCTATAAAATCTAGAATCCTAGATGAATTTAAACTTTAATAACTTTATCTCTATCTAATTTTAAATAAATCAGAGTAGTTGTTTTTAACTGTATCTCCAAGCTTCTAGAAACTGGGCCTTTTAGAACTCTCCAAAGATTGGGCTTATTTTAGTGGGTCAAGTTGTTCCATGTAACTTGTGTCTTTGGGCTTGGGCTGATTAGCGTGGCCGGTGACATTCTCCCCCATTTGTTCTTACGATGCCCTCGTCATGTCCTTTAAATGGAACAGTTCAATCTTATCTTAGAACTACCATAATGCCTCGGTTGGTTCCCAACTTGCCTTGCTATCGAGAAATCCTTTCCACCGGACAAAGTACTCATGCCTTGGCCTGTGACTTTTTTACCGTAATACTCGGTCTATAAGAATGCATTATACCTTTTTATCGTAAGAAGCCTTCACCCTTACCGGTGCACCCTGCAACTTGTCTCGGTCTGGATCCTTTTGATCCTAATGGAATGGTTTGAGCATGTTGCATGGAAAACGAGTGTACCTTAAGCTTTCCCGGTAACTCAAGTTTGTAGGCTACCTTGCCTACCTGTTTTAGAACTCTAAAAGGGCCCTCGTATCTCTGCATAAGCCCTTTTATGCATGCCTGGGTTGCGTAGCACCAAGTGTAGTTTGACAAGGACTAAGTCTCCAACTTGAAACTGTACATCCCTTTGTTTTTTGTCTGCCCATTTCTTGGTGCGCTTTCCTGCCTTGTGTAAATAAGCCCTGGCTAAGTCAGTTTGCTCTTGCCAAGCCTTGGCAAACTTGTAAGCTACTAGATTTGGTCCTGTATAGCCTATTACAATAGCACTAGGTGTGAGTGGCTATTGCCTATTACTATCTTGAATAGACTCTGGTTTGTGGCCTCGCTTTGCTGCAAGTTGTAAGAAAACTGGGCTACATCCAATAACCTTGGCCAATCACGCTGCGTAGCACTCACATAGTGACAAAGGTATACTTCTAGCAAGGCATTCACTATCTCGATCTGCCCATCTATTTGGGGATGCATGCTGGTGGAGAAGTTTAAGTCTGACCCTAATAACTTAAACAATTCTGTCTAGAACCATCTTATAAATCAACCGTCCCAATCACCAACTATGGTCTGTGGTATTTCCCAATAATTTACCATATTTTTCAAGAAGAATCAGGCTACTTTCTCTGCAAGGCACTCTTTGGTTACTGGAATGAAAGTTTTGTACTTGGAAAATCTATCCATGACTACCATGATGCTCCCAAGCCCATCCACCTTAGGTAGTCGAACTATGAAATCCATGAAGACACTTTCCCATGGCCGCTCTGGTATGGACAATGGCTGCAATAGTCTGACTATTATTCTCTGCTTAACCTTGTCTTATTGGCACATAAGGTAACTTTTCACATATGCCTCAACATCATCGCCCATGTGTGGCTAATAGTAACGATCCTCCAAAAGTGCCAAGGTATGATGCATACCGAGATGACCAACCCATCTCGAATCATAGCACTTTTACATGATCTTCTTGTGCAACTTTCCATACTGAGGCGCATAAAGGCGGTGTCCTTTGGTGTAGAGTAAATTTCCCTTAACCCAAAATCGTCTAGTCTTTCCTTCTTCGGCATTCTCTACAAGGTTTTGGCTATGGGATCATGGGACAACCCTTATTTGATACGCTTCAATAGTGAACTCTTAAGGCAACTAATGGTTACAAGATCTACCTTTCGACTCAGTGCATCAGCCACGACGTTAGCTTTCCTTGGCTTATACTCCATGATGAAATCAAACTCTGCCGGAGACACTTGCCAATGTGCCTGTTTGGAGGATAACTTTTTCTGAGTTAGAAAATAACTATTTACAACATTATCTATAAAGACAACAAACTTGGACCCCATCAGGTAATGTCTCCATACGCGTAAGCAATGCACCACTGCAGTCATCTCTTTTTTTTGGACTGTAGACCTCTTCTTAGTTTCATTGAGTTTACAACTTTTGAAAGCCATAAGATATCCATCTTGCATCAACACTCCTCTAATCATAAAGTCTGATGCATCTGTATGGACCTTATATGGTTTAGTATGATTTGGTAAGGCAAGTACAGGCTCCTTCGTCATGGTGCATTTTAACTTATCAAAGGCGTGTTAGCACTCAGGGCTCCAATCCTACAAGTCTGTCAATGGCGTGGTGATGCTGGAGTAGCCTTTGATAAAGCGTCTGTAGTAGTTTGCCAACCTAAAGAATGACTGCAACTCTGGTACCTTGGTTGGTGAGTCCCAATCAAATATGGCCCAAACCTTGCTTCCATCCATTCAGATCTGGCCACCTCCTATAATGTCGCTTAAGAATGACATCTTTTGCTGGGCAAATGAACACTTTTCCCGTTTCACATAAAGCTCATGATCTCATAAGACTTGGAACACCTTTCTCAAGTGCTCCATATATTCCTCAAGTGACTTAATATAAATCACAATGTCGTCAAGGTAAACAACCATAAAATGATCTAGAAAAAGATGAAGTACCTTGTTCATTAGAGTACAAAAAGTCGCTGGAGCATTGGTTAAACCAAAAGGCATCTCTAAGAGATCGTATGAGCCGTAGCGTGTCACATATGCTATCTTTGGCTCATCTCCCTCAGCTATTCCCACTTGATAGTACCCCGATCACAAGTCAAGCTTGGTAAACCATCTTCCCTTTCTAAGCTGATCAAACAAGTCTGTGATGAGTGGGATTGGGTACTTGTTTTTCACAATAATCTTGTTGAGTGCTCGATAGTCTATACATAACCTCAGGGACCCATCACGCTTTCGCTAAAACAAAATCGATGTACCAAATAGGGCTTTGGAAGGTTTAATGTACCCAGCATCCAAAAGCTCCTTCAACTGTCTTCGTAACTCCTTTAACTCTAGTGGTGACATTCGATACGGGGCCTTAGCTGGTGGTTTAGCATTAGGCACTAGCTCAATCTTGTGATCCACCTCTCTTTTAGGTGGTAGCCTCTTCAGTAACTCTGCAGGCATCACATCTTCAAAAGACTACAACACTTCTAGTACCTGCAAAAGAGTCTTATCCCTGGGTTTTTGAGGTTCATCAAACTTTAAAGCTGCCAAGTAGATGACTTTTTCTCTATGCACTCCATTGGCAAGTTGGATTGTAGATAGCATCTTGGTTTTGGCACCTATCTCTCGATTCACTGGCATAACGCATTGATAACGGGCATCTAAGATACATATACAATCGGCAAATGGTACAGGGAGAGCATATATTCAGTCAAGAAAATTTAAGCCAACCACACAGTCATAGTCATCAAGTGGTATAACCTCGATGGTTTCCTTGCCTTTTCAGTCTTAAAGTTGTAAGTTTACTCTTTTTGCAACACCCATGGTTGGGATCTCTTTTGAGTTGACTATCTTGATCCACCCAGTTGTCTTCTCAATTTTGAGATCAAGATTTTTGGCAACATCCTCAGATATGAACAAATCTAATGCCCCTGTGTCAATTAGAGCATTTATTTTCCTGTCTATAATAGAGACGTCTATGAATATCAGCCTTTTTTGTTTTTGACATCTCTTTGCCTCGATAGAACTCATGATCAAGCTAAGTTTTAGGGTCT
This sequence comes from Adansonia rubrostipa, assembly GCA_038381775.1. Classification (NCBI taxonomy): domain Eukaryota; kingdom Viridiplantae; phylum Streptophyta; class Magnoliopsida; order Malvales; family Malvaceae; genus Adansonia; species Adansonia rubrostipa. The sequence goes on along the minus strand of JBBYHM010000005.1, from coordinate 63,483 downwards.
CCTTTCCTAGCTCATCATCCTTTTTGTTGATGAAAGAAAGCTTAGTTTGTTTTGGGCAATCTCATATCTGATGCGGACTATCACATAAGAAATATTTCACCAGCTCCTTGTTTTTCGTCTTATCCCATGGCTTGTTAAACCTTCTCTTTCCTATTGGTAGTTTTTCATTATTATTTTTGGACTTTCGGTCTTTGTTCCCCCACCGTTCTTACCCTTGGGCTTAGAAGACTCAAACTTTTTTGATTTTTTTATGTCAAGCTCGATCAAGGATTTTGCTATGGTCATGGCTTGGTTAAGTCTTGGACACCTCTTCATTGCAACTCTTGCTTAGCCCAGGGTTCGAGTCCATCCACGAATGAAAAGAATGCCTCTTTCTCCCTCAAATCTGAAATCTAGAGCAAAAGTTTGCGAAACTCTCAAACATATTCCTAAATTGTGCCTTATTACGAAGCCGTCGCAACTTTGCACGCGCCTTATCCTCGACATACTTAGGATAGAACTGTTGCCTGAACTCTATTTGGAACACTTCCCAAGTTCCAATGGCAGTAGCCCCATGCTTTTTATCGTTGCATCGATGACGCCACCACAAAAGAGCCATATCAGTAAAATAAATTGAGGTAGTATTTAGTTTAGTAGCATCATCCTTGATGCCCATTGCTCGAAAGTATTATTCCATCCCCCACAAGGAGTTATCCATATCTTTTGTAGACTAGATTCCCTTAAACTTCTTTGGCTTAGGGATCTCCATTCTATGCTTAGATGTCACAGCTAGTACGCTACCTTCTATAGCTGCTTTGCATGATGAAAGCTCCCTCATAAGCTTTTCCATTTATTTTTCATGGCCTCTACCACAACTTCGAGGGCATTATTCTTCTAAGTGAGAATGTATATCACCGTGTTGAGAGCACCTTGCATCTCCTCCTTAAGCTCTTCCCCTACGGAGTCTAACTTTTCGATACAGCTTTCCATAATCTCAAGGTTTTCCCATATATCTCCGATGGTGACCTTGAGCTTGGCCACCTTGCCATCTATGGTTGATAGAACATCCCTCGAACTGTTGGCTTTCTTTCCTTTCCCACAAGTATCTGGGACCTTTTGTATTTGGTTTTCTGCCTGAAATGTCATATCTACTTTCAGTACCTTTACGAACTTCTAGCTCTGATACCAACTGTCACGGGCTTGAACTTTAGCCTAGCAAACCGCGCGACCTTGACTTAGGACTTGCTTCCTTATATGCCTAAGTCAGCCTATAAACACTCAAAGGAAAATCTAAATTCCCCAAAGGCACTGAAGCTAAAAGCTTAAAGGATAAAAGCAAAAAAGAAGAACACAAAGAGAATAGAGAAGAATGCTCAAATATATTTCTCAAGTGTTTGATGATACAAATGAGGTTGGGGAGGCCTCTATTTATAGTTGAATTCCCCATACATCAATGGCTCAGATTAAATCTAATGGATGGCTAGGATTTACACTTATCTATAAAATCTAGAATCCAAGATAAATTTAAACTTTAATAACTTTATCTCTATCTAATTTTAAATAAGTTAGAGTACTTGTTTTTAATTGTATCTCCAAGCTTCTAGAAATTGGGCCTTCTAGATCTCCAAAGATTGAGCTTATTTTAGTGGGCCAAGTTGTTCCATGTAACTTGTGCCTTTGGGCCTGGGCTGATTAGTGCAGCTCGTGACACTAGCATTCCTAAAAATTGTATATCTCGTTAATTTCAATTACAGTAGCAATGGAAGACTATACTAGGGCTCATAGTCCATCAGACTAGGGTAAAAAGATGGCCTAATTTGCATACCTGGACAGACAAATGCATTAGGAATAGGGCCTCTATACATATCTCAATGTTTTGGATGAAGTCCCCTTGGCCTTATTCTTGGGGGAGAAAATGGCTATGGATTTGCAAAAGCACCAATTGGAATTTAAGGTAATTAGTAGAGAAATGGTTCCAAAGGAAAGCCCATAAGAAGGAGTGAGTTAGGAATAGCTTTTTTGATTTTTTTTTTCTAAATTGAACCACCAGTTTTGATTTTTTTCATATTCATATTTGAAACTAAATCAATGTACTTAAATAACTGGAGATAACCGAATTGCTATAATTCAGTGGGTTAAGTTTTTCCACATTACTTTTGGGCTTTTGGTGAAATGAAAGGTATTTTGGGCTTTTGAACTTTATTTTGCAAGAGGTTTTTTTTTCTTGGACTTTATTTTGGAAAAGTTTTAAAATCATCTTACAAAATTTAAATATTGAAGTAAATAAAAGTAATTATTATCTTCATATTACTTTTTAAATTTTCTAAAAAAGTTAATCTAAAATTTTGATTATAATTCAAAAAATTTATATCACAATATCTAAATAGTTTAGACCATTGCTTTAACAACTTTCGAAATGAGAAAATAAAAAAAGAAAGAAAAAAGATAATTTAAGTTAACAAAATAATTTGAGGTACACTATTTAAAAGAATGCAAGAAAGGATGAAAGAATATTTGTTTTCAGGCACTATATATTTGTCTTTCTAAGTAATTTGCAACAAGATTCCTACTATAACATATCTAACTAAGGGAATATGTAAATCATTATGCATTTAATGTCTTTTCCCTTCAGATATAGCAATTTCAAAGAAATCAAAACAAAAGTGTCATAATAAGTATAAATGCCCACATAGGCATATAGCAATAATCAAGGTTTAAACTAACATATCCCAGATTATAGAAGACCACTAACAGCCAAAATCCAAATAAAATTCACTGAGCGATCGAATCAGTTGAATTAAAAACTGATGATCTAATCGATCCGATAACTATATAGGAACTGGTTAATAATCAAACTTGTCAAAATTTAGTTTAGTTGGTAAAAACCTAATAAAAATAGATAAAAAATCGAGTCAAAAAGTAAAAGCCCCATTGTTGATTGTTCTTTATATAAAAAAATCAAATTGAAAGTCAGCTTTGAAGTCCTTTCAACTGTAAAATTTTTTTAATGGCAACCACCCTTCTCATTGTGCAAATGGCATGGAAGTTCTCAATGGTGTGAGCAAATCAATTAGTGAAGAGCTCCATCATAATCCAACTAGTCAATTGGCCACCGATCATAAAATCAAAGAAAACCCTATGATCTGAAGCCATGGCTAAGGACATTTTTTAGAAAAATTAGATTAGCTGATTCTTTTATTTTGATGGGTAGCTAGGAATTTAAGTAAGAGGGAAAAGGATTATTTAGAAAAAAATGATTGTAATCACTTATTTGGGGATTTTCTTACAGAAGCTCCTTTCCCAGAGCTTGGCCAAGAAGTGATCTGCTCTTTGTCGCTTCTAAGCACTTATTGCAACTTTGCATAAGGTTTTGTATTTGGGTTGGTTATGAATGTGGATTCTAAGATGATTTTGATTTTCAAAATGTCAACAATATTTTTTTTTGGGGTATAAGAAAGAAGAGTATTTAAAGGCTGAAGCAATGAAATAAGGAAACATAGGGCTAATCTTGAAGGGAAAAATATATATCAAACCATTTTTCGATTGAACCAAAAATCAAAGGTATGACCATTTCGATTTTTTTTCAATTTTCTAATATTGCTTTTAAGTATATACTAGTCAACTACGAACATCTCTTTATGCACATTTAAGTACATACCAGTGTACATAAAAGAGTAGAAGCACATTAAACAACTAAAAGTCTGAAGTACATACTAGTATCCGTCAAAGATTCAAAGATAATCAAACTACAAGGTATATTAGCCTACTAAACAACTACAAGTTTAAAGTAAAAGTCTAGAGTTGTTTCAATCTTCAATTGCCTTGAAAAAAAACATACCAACACAAATCTCAAAAACTTATTGCTAAAACAAACATAACCATCTAAAACTTAAAAAAAGTTGAAGGTTTTTATAAATCTAATTATTAGAATTTAGAATGTTATATTTATTATGTAACTGAAATAACACAAAATGAAATCAGCTACCTTCCACTCTTCAGTCAATCATCAACAACCATTGTTGTTTCATTAAAACCAATTATATAAAATCTACAAAAAGAACAATAATTATAAGATTCATTAAATCATTAAAAATAATGACAGATATAAATATAACATTAAATATACAAATATTAGATATTTATCAGTTTCAACACCTTCCTAAACATCTAATATCTCCTCATTCTCTATTGGAACCAAAGTAGATTTCAATTAAGTATTGTGCATATAAGACCCTTATCCATTTTTAGAGTAAAAAAGAGCTACGAAATGGATTAGCAAGACACTTTCTTCTATTAAAAGTAGATTTTGTTGCTATACTAGAGGCAAGAATAGCTAACATATCTCGAGCCAGCAAAATAAGTATTGGATATCTCCAAGCATTAACCTTCCACCAGAGTAATAAGTCAAAGTCCTTATCACCTTTCTTAAGTTGGTCATGTAACTACCTTTGCAACTTTTCATCTATGCATTGTAACTTTGCTTTTCTTTTTTTGAATTTTGACAAGACATATGCCTTTGCATCACTAATATCAACCACATTTTCTTTAATTTTCATTTTTTCTTGGAACTAGGATTTTCTTCATTAATAGCACTAGCAACACAACCAAAATGCTCAACATACCATTTAAAGTGTCAAAAATCCTAGCACCCAACTATTGCACCTGTCACAATGTACCTTCCCCTCGTAAAGGAAGTTTGCATGACCTAAAAATAATTTTCATGATAAAGAAATGTCTTTTCAACTGGGGCTTTCATTTTTTGACATGATCAAAGTGAGAAAATGTGGATTCTAGCCTCTTGATAATAAGGGGGATGTTAGATGAATGGCTTATCCAACTGGTCTTGGATGGCCGCCACGAAAAGGCTAACATTTGGAGTCACCACTGATCATTTGTGCTAGTTGTGATCAGATGCCTATCAAAATCAATATTCCAAGTTATGAAATTCACAACATCGATTTCATGGTCTGCATGGTCCAAAGATTTGATGGTTAGGTTTAGGAGTTGGCTATACTCAGGGAAGGATTAACATCTTCACGACATTTGAAATCAGTACCTTTCTAGCTATGTCCTATATTGGTATTGGTTCCCTTGGTTTTTACCTATTATAATTTTGATGTAATCTCTTTTTATGCAGGAATTTATATAAAGTTATAAATTCGAGTTTTCATTAAAATTTTGAATCTCATATACGCCCTAAAGAGGAGAGGAACATATAGTTTTTTTTTACAAAAAATGATCTGCGAATTTAATTTGAAAACTAGATACTTCATGTCAAGCACTGGAGGGATACTAACATGAAACATTGCCTTGTGATTTTTGAAAAACAATATGGAAATATGAATGCAAAATGGACACCATAAAGGGAAACGTGTTAGTAAGGCATACAAATGCTAAGATAAATCACACAAAAGAGGGAAGGGCAAAGGATCAATCAGAATGTATCTCGTGATTGCCATTAGTTATCAAGAAATAACTAGACCAACAATCTTTGAGATGCATTTGAATTTATAGATTAACAGAGGCTTAAAAACAGGTTTGGATTTTGAAAAAAATGGAAAAATCTAAGAGGGAGAAATTTAGTTTTAAGTGAAATTTTAAAAAATAGGGTTAGAGTATCTCTTTAAAACAAGGTTGAAGTATCCTAGAAGGTGAAACTTTTGGTAATTTTTGGAGAGATTGGATCGAAAGACTTAAATTGATAAAAATTCAATAATTTCTTGATCGAGTGACATTTTGGCATTTTTTTCAAAATCAATAATTTTTTATTTAAAAAGGAGAAATTAACAAAATCGGAATGATAGAATTTGAAAAATGTTTATGCTTTCATCCAAGCCTAAGTGGTTAACACACATTTTAATTGGACTCATTTAGTAGCATCTGAATGCCTTGAAGCGAAGATTTCAAAAAAATTAATTTTCGTAAATGCTAAAATGGGGTATAGCATTGCTCTATCCTTATTTCCAATTTTATTTTAGACTACTCTAAAGGTTTTGGGGGTTAGATGAGGTAGCATTAGAAAAAGGACTCGATAAAGGTTAATACAAAAATTTTCAATAAATCCAAAAGATATCTCTTTCTTGGAGAAATAATTTTTAAAGTTGGGTCTAATACTGATAGTATTTACAGGGGAAAAGCATAATGGATTTCAAAAATATACTCGATTCATTTGGAATCATTAAATCACAAAAGATACCTTTTCGAAAAATGGATTTCATAAAATTTGTAGGAAATACATTTTAAAAATTCAAAAAATATCATTTGATGGGCTGAAATGACCTGAAAAGAATTTAAATTGCTAATTCTAGGGTTCCAATAGCAAAGGTTTGAAAAATCATAACTCTTTCATCCAAAATGATTGAGGGCAAAAGAGATCCCTTTGAAAGGTAATTCAATGCCTTTTAAGGGAAAATATCATAAAATTCAAAAAAATTGTTTAAGATTCATAAATAATTTTTCAAGTCATGGGTATAGTGTTGCCAGCATGAAATAAGGGACTTCTTTGGTGTTTTGGGTTTCTTAGAACTATATTCAGACTATAGAGATTCAGACATTTATGATAAAAAGATGGTCAGTGAAAGTGGCTCCACAAGCTCATTCGCATAATCCTGAAGTAGTTTAGGATAATGGAATAGCCCATTAACTATGTCACTAGCAAGGGACTTTAAATAACAAAATGAAGGCACAAACAACTTAGGGCGAGTTAAAAGAATAGTTTGTTTTGTGAAAATCAAAACATTCAGCCTTATCTAACCTTGAATTTAGACATAGGAAAGCTTTATTTTTCCCTAAGATTGTAGGACCAATTGATAGAAAAGATTAAGTCATATTAATCTTCATTTATTGAGGTTAATATAAACCTAACTTTAGGGTTTAAAAATAGATTTTTGCAACAACAAGACACCAAGTAAGCATATTTAATTATGTAAAATATTCAAATATGGCATCAAATGATAAAAACATTCTAGAACATCAAGAAACATGTTAAAAATGCAAGTATGGATAATAGATGAACATACAAGAATATGTTTATTAATGCATAAAACATGATACGAGTAGAGAAAGAGTGTTCTCATGACATGAACAAATGTTGAAAATCTCATGACAGTATAAAGACATGATTTTTAAGCAAAGTAAATACATGGATATAGCAAAATATGTTTATGAAGGCATAGAATATGATATTAGCATAAAGAAAGATATTTTAATGACAATGAATATATGTTGGAAATTTCATGACAACATAAAGGCATGATTCATATGCATGAATGCATGACAAAATTACAAGCTCATGATCAAGACATTAAAAAAAAATGCATAGAACCTATAAATCATCAAGGTTGCATGAAAGAGATTATTAGCATGATGAAAAGAGTAACAATCATAAAAGAACGAGATAAGAAAATATATCAACAAAAGTTCCAACAACTTTCTTCCCAGAAGATGAGCTTTTTTCTCACCAAAGATGTTGCCTTTCTAACTTTTACTTGTTATGTGCTAGTAAAAAGAAAAACAAGCAAAAATGGTTTAAAATGGTATTTTGGATGTGTTTTTTGGGGTTGTGAGGGAAGCTACAAAGTGAGATTGTTTTTATGTTAATGATGGCTGAGGGAGAATGTTTTCAAGAATGAGCTAAAAGATGTGTGTAAGTGTTCAACTGAGCCAAATGGCCTACATAGCCATGTGAATAGTAAAGACAAAATACAAAAAGCAAGGGTATTTCAGGGCTTTGGTGTATGTATCTCTAATATGGATAAGGTACCATGCTCAGCTGCCATTCAATTCCATTGGTTTACTTAGCTAAAACAGTGGATCAAGGCCACTTTATGAAGCTGAGCCATGGGAAGGTACCAAAGTGCCCTTTAACAAATTGTGTTAAGTCATGCATACGCCCTTTATCATGGCTATTTAGGCCATAAAATTTTAATTGATCCAATCACAAGTCTAATGCTGAGGCTTGGTCTGAATTTGGATGATTTTTGGTGCCAAAAATGTGGTCTAATTTTGTTAGCTATATTAGCTTTGAATTAATAGTAGTTTCGATATAACCAAAACTTAGGCTTAATTAGCTTGTGTTTAAAAACTTTCAAGATTAGTATTTTTCCATGAAATATTTTGTAAACACTTTGAAAAATACTAGAATGTGTTTTAACTCCTTCAAGCACTCAAAAATGTGTTCTTAATACATATTTTTATATAAAACATTTTTTACATAAGTTTTACATGTTTTAAAGTCATGAAAAACATTTTAAAATTGATTTTCATATGAATGTATTGATACACTATGTGTATATATCAATATAATACTTGGTAGTAGCTAAATAACCTTAAAATATAGAAATTATTATTCATGTATCGAGATAGATCATTCTGTATCCATACAGGACTATTTATGTATCGAGGCATAACTTTCTGTATCGATACAGGACTATTTAACAGTCATATTTTGGACCATTAAATACAATGTATCAATTGTTTCAATATAAAGGCATGGGGAACAGCGGGAAATGACATTTTAAGGGCTTTAACAGCTATATTCCTTCACTAAATATCCCTAACGATAATAATCATGATCAAGGCTATAAATAAGCCTCTCCAACACTTCCAACAAGTAGAAGAACCAAGAGAATTGTGCTTAAAGTCAAATCTTTCATCTTTTCCATCATTTTCACTAAGTAGTTCATCTTTTTATAAGATTAATTTCATCCTATTTTTGTATTCTTTATTTTGTATCTTTAGATACATATTTTCTTTAAGCCAAAATTCTTGTAAACACTTAACCTTTAGAGGTTCTATTTATTTACAATCAAATTCTTGTAAAAAGGGGAGGTTCCTACTTAGCCATTTAAAAGTAGACAAGGTTTCTACTTAGCCTTTAAAAGTAGTAGAGGGGTTCATCTTAGCCACAAAAGATAATGGGTAAAGGTTTCTATCTTAGCCCTGAAAGATAGAAAGTGTAAAGGTTATACCTTGTCCTTGAAAGATAGATAATTCAAGTTAGTGAATTATGAAAATCTGAGGTAAGTGAGGCCGAGGTTGAGGACATAAACAATTAAGGCTAAACCTCTCTAAATCATTAAGTTTTTTGATCTTTCCCTTCTCTTTAATTGTTTATTTCTATTCACTAACTTGCACTCTAAAGTTTATTGTTTAGATTTCTTAATTTTATTTATCAAAGTTTTAATTTACCAAAATTTTAAGAAATTAGACCACCCCTATCTTGATTTCATTCACCACTAAAAGGTCTAACAAATTTGAGTTTTGATGCAATAATGAAATGGGATGAAAATGTCAAGAACTGGACCATTTTGCCTGTATATATCGATACAATGCATTTTATATCGATACATAGAACAAATTTTGCCCAGATGTATCAATACATTGAAGAATGTATCGATACATTGTATCCATATAGCAACTTGTGTATCAATACATTTTGGCCAAAAAAATTATGATTTTAGCTATTACCAAGCCTTGTATTGATACAACAAGCCAATGTATTGATACTTGAAGCAATGTATCGAAACACTAACATTTTGTATTGATACAACCTATAGACTTTGCATTTTTGATGACATGAAGGCCTTATATCGATACATTAAGACCTTGAATCGATACATACATGAAAAAATGTGAATTTTATGCAACTTTGGCTCTTTAAACACCTTGCCATGGCCAGGAATGATGGATGATCTATCTGTACTTGTCCAGATGACCTCAATGATGCCTTAAATAATAATCTTTAATGCTTTGGATGATGGCCTGAACAAAATGAAATGTCTAGAATACCTTTTCTTTATTGTAAATTCATCAATGACAGACATTACATATTCTATCTTGCATCTAGATTCCAATACAATATCAATAAAAAACAAGAGATTAAGATTCTTTACATTTCCCCAATATTGGTTATACTTTTCCTTCATTCAAATAGTTATTGAGCTAATAGTTGAATTTGGATCATGTAATTTGTACTTAATTTGTATTTCAACATCAAACACCACATGAAAGTAATTATTGCTAGTGATATACAAAGACCAGAGACATGCAAAATGGAAACATAAAAGCATTTTGGAAAAAGCAACAATCCATGAACATAATCCTAATCAGCTACAATGGACAAACCTCTATTTGTCTACCTTAAGCTTATTTTTATACTTATCATCTTGTTCTTTTAACCTACCAAAAGCTTTTTCCAACTTCAATATAGCTTCCAACATCAAATAAGTGGAATTTCATCTAGTTTCAACATTTAAATAAGCAAGGCTTTTACTTTTAATTTTTTCTTGGTGCACACAATTCTTGAATCTTTGCAGCCTTGTAGGGGATGACCTCACATACGTTACAATAGGAAGGCTATGAAAATGGACTTGTGTAAATCTTTCAAATCCTCTTTTACAGTGAGACTAAAAATGTGCACATATCACTTCATATGTAAATGCTCATTATTCAAAATAATACCATTCCAATTATTAAACCTCTTCTTCAACTATTAAATACCAACATCATTTAAGCTTTCATTATCTTCTTTAATAGTAAGAACTTTATCTATACCTTATTCAAGCAAATGTTTCTCAATGCATTTTCCAATCACAGTACTAGAATGGTTTAGAATTAGAATGAAATTCAATATTCTTTTTTGCAAATTCCATAATCAATGAAATAAATTGTAAAGCATATATAGCTAAGATTTTGCTTAGATGACCAAATGTCAATAGTGAGGCAAACTTTCAACTTTGATTTTTTTCAAATGCATGAAGAATTTTTTCTTTCTCACTTAAAAATAGGTGATAGCTATCTTTAGCAACAATGAACCTTGAAGGAACTTGGAACTGAGGTTGGATAACACCCCAAAAGTCATGAAATCCCAAGTGCTATACTGCCATAAAAGGTAACTTAACCATAATCACCATTCTAGCATAATATGTTCTGCACAATTCTTAATCAAATTTCTAAGTAACAAGTGATGAACCACCACTACTATCACTAGATGCTAAAGCTTTAAAATTTGGTGTTGTTTGCTTATTATTAACACTATTCAATGGGTATTTTACACATCTAGCAAGATGGTTGTGCAAGACACTGTAGACACCTTATTTTGTCTGGCTAATATTTAGCAATCTGGAGCATGGACATAAGAGAGGGCGATGATCATTAGGCAATAATATTTTAAGGAGGTCAAGGAAGCCTCGGGATCATATCAAAGGTAAATGCAAAGATGTGGCATCAAATTACATAGCTCAAGGTGTTTGGGGACACAATATATGAGAAAATTCATAATTTTACTTGAATGTATCGATAGATGGTTCTCATGTATCAATACAATGCTCTAATGATCCGAAAATTTGAAATATCCGCTTTTGTATTGATACAGGACCTCATGTATCGATACTAGGCCATGCTAAGACTGCAATATGCATTCTGTAAAGAAATGTATCGATACATATCAACATGTATCGATACAGTGGTTCATAGTATCGATATAATGTTTATTGTATTGATAAACTTAAGGTTTTTGGACCAAATATATCGATACATTTTGCAATGTATCGATACATACAGGCCATTTTTATGGTCTGGGCATTTTTGACTCATCCACCATTGATCCAAAACTTGATTTTAACTCGTTTCTTTGTAGTAGGAAAGATTAAAACACATATCAAATTACGAATTTAGACTTTTGAATTAATTAAAACTTTTTTTTTGAAGTCTAAATTAAATCAAAGGGGTCAATGTCATAAGATCACCGTACTCCTCCCTAGTTGTTGGACAATATCAACATCAGCCACCCTATTTACTGGAAAATCATTTGAGCATTTAAACCAGCCACCCTATGCCCATCACATTGGCAGTAAGTTGCTCCCTACAGTCACTCTATAGCCACCATGCTAACATCACTTTGTCCCCATTGAGAAATGGCCAAAAACACCTCAATTTTAGCTCCAAAATGTTGGTATAAATAGACCACTTACATCTCAGCTGAAAAAGGTTAGATTCTAGCTCATTTTCAACTTCCAAAACACATTCCAAGACCAAGAAAACCAGAATCCCGTAGCTCTTCACCCACCACCCAAAAACAGTCCCAAAACACTCATTCCCTAACCATTACACATTCTAAAAATCACCCTCACCCATGCCAGAACCAAAACCTCGTTACTTCTCTCTTTTTCTTGCTTATTAATAACAAGGAAAAGAGGGAAATTCAAGCCATCTCTACTGCTCAAATTATTTGGCCAAAAAGTGAAGTTTTGTTGGTATAACTTCTCACCTTATCACTTTCATTTTTTGTTTCTCTGCATCTTCATCATTTTAGTGAGCCCTCCATGTTTCCATCACCCTCTTAGGATTATCATGCATTATTGTGGCTTTTGGTTGTGGTAGTTTAGGATTTGGATGCCTTAATGCCTCTTTGATATGCAAAATGCCTCATTTCATCCTCATTAGGTTGATATCTCTTGCTCATGCATTTTATGCCATATCCATGCATCTTGTTATCATTAATCCATGTATGAATCATTAGCCTAACACATTTTAAGCATATTTATATATTAGCTTGCATGAATCATTGTCATTTTCAGCATTCATAACACTTTCTTATCATAATGCACAACACTTTCTTTGTCTAAACCATTAGTAAAGTTAATAGCCCCATTCATTTTATGTGCCATCCCTTTATATGTTTATTGTCTTTTCCTTGTCAAAATGCATGTGATGGCTGCCAAAAAACTAATTTTCAAAACCCTTCAAACTAAGCATGTTAACCTCAACCAATAAGGATTAGCATGGACTTAGCATTTTCCTTAAAGCTAGCAAAATATCTTGGGGGAAAATTAAGTTTTCCAGATCTGGAATCTTGGTTAAACGAGTTCAAATCTTCTGATTTTCCAACAAAAATGGCATCGCACTTATTCCTGAAATGTTTATGCCTTGTTTTTGAGTCAAAACCTTGAATGGTATGATTAATAGGCAATTTCATTATCCTAAACTACTCAGGGGCTATGCAAATGAGTTCGTGATGCTCATGCCACTCTTTCCCTTCAGTCATGGATGTTCGAATTTCAATGAATCGAGTGTAGATCCATAAACATAAGGAAAGAAATATCCCTTACTTTGCTTTGTCCCTTGCTGGTAGCACAACTGTAGCAAATTGAAAAATCACTTTAAAGTCCTAAATGATTTTTCATGAATTTTTTGATATTTTTCACCAAAGGAAGTCGAATTATCTTTAAAACGATCTCTTATCCACCCTCAGATCATTTCGGATGAGAGAGTTATGATTTTTTAAATCTAAATTGTCCAAAACCTCTAGAATCTAAACATGTATTCCGGTTGGGTCATTCAGGCCCACTAAATTATTTTTCCAAATTTTTCAAACATTTTTCCTAAAAGGTTCATGAAATTCCCTTTTCAAAAAGGTATCATTTGTAATTTTCCAATACCAAATATGCCTGGAATGATTTTTCAAATTTTGACACACCATGATTCTTGTATGCTCTGCCAGCAGCAAAATTGATCCAAATTTAAAAATTTATTCCCCCCAAAAAAGTGACTTTTAGGATATTGAAAATGTTTTTAGATTGACTCTCGTCGAGTTAGCTTTCTAGTGGTATCTTGTCCACCCTCTAAATCCTTCAAACCAATTTAGAAAAAATTTGAGAAGCAAGATAGCGCGATGTTGTCCCCTATTTTCGATTATGGTCAAAATTAAGTTATTTCCCTGAGTTTCGTCTTAAGATATTCGAATGTCTTCGTATCAACCCGATCAGACTTGAGAACATGCTTTGACCTCCCATTGGTTTGCATCAAGGCACAAACACATTTTACATCTTTACCATCCTCATTCAGAATAATTTCGTTTGCCAAAAGTTGTTGAAATGCTCACACATTTCCTAAAACACAAAGTTTTACCAATTTAAGTTTTCCAACTCAACTTCTCTAAAGAGTATCAGACGTGTCACTTTTGGGGATACTCTAACCCTGACCTTTCAAGGGGACACTCCAACCCCATTTTGCAAAATTGTCGAGATTGAAAAATCTCCCTTTGTCAAAATGATTTGTCATCTATGGGGATGCTCCAACCCCATCTTTCTGAGGGAATACTCCAACCTTGTTTTTCAACTACAATTAAACTTTTCTCCTTCTCTAATTTTCATGAATATGTCAAACAAACCTCATTTAATCAAGGAACCTAGATGCATCTCGAAAATTGTCAATTTGGTTATTCCTAGATAATCGATGCCAATTGCAAGATAAATTCCAATAGTCCACCCATTTTCTTTATCCTTGTATTAGATGATCCATGTTATGTTACTTCATTTATTGCCTTACTAACATGATTTATTTGTGATGATTATATGCATTCATGTTTTCAAAACATTTCAAATAAAATTAAAGGTAATGTTCCATATGGGTATCTCTCCAGTGCCTAAAGTGGAACATTCCATTTTCAAAGTAAAATCCAAAGGTCATTTTATTGAAAATCTCTATATTTCACATCTCACAGGTGTATATGAGATTAAATCTTTTTTATCAAAACCTAGATTTGTATTTCTATAAGATTCATGCATTAAAAGAGGGTTATATCAAAATAGTGACAAGTTAAGATCGAAAGAATCAAAACTGAGATAAGACATAGCTAGTACGGTACCGATTTCGAGCGTCACGAAGAGGTTCGTACCTCATCGCGTAACCAACTCCCAAACCCAAATGATGAATCTTTGCATTACGTAGACCACGAGATCGATGTTTTGAGTTTCATAACTCAAAACATAGGTTTTAATAGCCATCCGATCATGCTTAGCCTAAAATGATCGGTGGTGACTCCAAGCATTGACCATTTCATGATGGTCATCCGTGACCAATAAGATGAGCGATTCGTCTTATGGTCCCCCTCACTTTATCATAAGTCGACAATCTGTACTTTCTCATTCTCATCACGTCGCAAAGGAAAAGTCTCGATCAAGAAGACATTCCCAAGTTAAAAAATATTTTAAGTCGTACGCATTCATTTTTAACCATGACCTTTTTCATTTTGTCAACTAATCTTTTGTTTGACATGATTGTTAGGATTGTCTTATTTTCGAATAATCATCAGTTTAATAAAAATGGTAATAGGGAGGTAAACAAAAAGGTTTAATCATTTCCCTGTCACACACCACGCACTTGCATGTCCATTAGTATCCCGCCAAACTTAATGGCGTGGTTATAACCCAATCATTAAGAGGAAGTAAGCTATCCGCCTTCGTGAGTAACCCTTTGCATAGGCATGGCAATAACTTCTCGGATGTAAATTACCTATGTCTCTCATGAGTAACCCTTCGCATTTGCATAAACGGATCGAACCCATTCTGCCAAACCCATGATGGGTCTAGGATCAGGGTCCCTTGACTATCCTTATCGGATGGAGGAGCAATTTGGATACCTATTTAGGCATCGACTTAAACCTTATATAGTGAGCCCTACGAGCTAAACCATGTCAAACCATATCGGAACACTGCTAGAATACCCAGAGAATAGGGTCACTCGGGGAAACATTCTTAACCTTTACTTTTAATTACCATAGTAATATAGGTGACAATGAGTATACAATTATCACCCACATCTGCATTTTTATCATTTATCAAGACATGCCATCGTGCTGCCCGAACAATGGCTAACGTTTATATAAATGAATGACGATGAACAAAAACCATCGTTCATAATGTTTTATACTATAAGCCGTTATGCTATCCGAGTATGCATCTGCACTAGTGGTGATAAATGAATATTACCACTAGTCAGTTATTTTTCTATCAAAATAAGATATTGCATCACCTCATAAAGGGCAGATCACATCCTGGTATGTTAAAATGCTACCTATTCTCATCTCATCACCTTGGTTGAGACATGTTATAATTTTTTTGTTCTGATATTCTTAAATTCTTATTACCTTACATTTGTCTCCTATATATTCCACTAACTTATTTTCCCTATGTTTGTGTTTTAGTGCATGCATCATTTCATTATAACCATCATGACTATCATCATTTTGGGATAATTATTCTGGTTTGGTGTTCAGCAAAGGGCATCATTTATGAAGCAACAGCTTATCTCCACTATCGAGTCCTTTGAAAATGTTAAAACATGGTCAGAAGGTTGCCAACGTTAAGACGGGGACATCCTAGAGCCCGACTATGTCTCAGAAATGCATGAAGAGGTCAAGGTTGATTTTCGTCAGAATGATTGTCAGGAACTGAAGCATATTTGGGACAGTTGGGATAATAATAAGAAAAAAGCCTTCACTAAAAAGTACAGGGATATAGCTCTCTTACTTTGAGTTCAATTGGATGATGGCTTGTCACGAGTAGTGACACAATTCTGGAATCTGGCCTACCAATGTGTCACCGTCAACCAACAAGATTTAGTCCCTACCATTGATGAGTACATAGCCTTGCTAAACATAGAAAAGGCCAAGTCATACTGAATTTACGGTAAAGAGCTAATGCCTCCTCTATTCAAAAAGAGGTTGAGGCAAATTCTTGGAGCCATAGAAGCATGAGTTGATAGTCACATCAAAGTAAAAAGGAGTAGTGAATGCATTTCTTGGGCCAGCTTGAAAGAGGGCTTGGTAAATCTTTCTGATCCAAAGAAAGCTCAAGATGTCTACGCTCTGGCAATCTATGGGCTGGTTATATTCCCAAAGACTTTGGGTTATGTAGAGGCGGCAGTCATAGATTTCTTTTCTCGCTTATGTTGTAACATCAACCTTGCTTCCACCATAATTGCCAAAACCTTCCGCGCCCTTAGCTTTTGTAAAAGAATGAGAATAGAAAGGTTTATCGAGTGTGCCCCGTTGCTCCAGATATGGCTCCTAGGTCATCTTTGTGTTAGGAAAGGATGAGTCAGGCAAAGTTTCTTCTTCAAGATCAGTCCTCTTTCCATGGCATTAGAGGAAGAATGTTATCAAGATAAGACAGAAAAGCATTGGGTCAAGGAATTAGGAAACGTCAAGGAGGAAGAAATCATATGGAGAGCCCCATGGGTGTTCCCTCAGTCGATTGTGTACAGATGTGAAGACTACACTTGTGTGCCACTCCTAGGATTATGGGGAAATACCAGTTATGCTTTTCTTTTGGTATTACGTCAGTTTCAGTGCCAATAATTCATCCTGTTCTTTGAAGACTTTGGACATTGGGATTTTGAATACGGAGTGCCTTATTATAAAGCAAAAGTCCGGTTAGCTTTCCAAGCTTGGAAGAAAATCCATTGTATGGAAGGATACTGGAGAGGAAACCCCACCATACCTGGATATGAAGAATGGAGACTCTATCGTATCAATGATCCATTGCCACCACCTAACTCCAGGATACTACAAATCCCAATAGAAGAACTGCCTTCTGAGATCGAGCTACTTAGGAGGGAGTTCAAGTGAGAAAACGCATCCTTTGCTATAGAAATCTCTCAACTTAAAGAGGAAAAGGGTTAGGTAAAGATAGATATTTATCTTAGGAGTGGTGAAATGAATCAAGTCATTAAAGAACAGGATCACTTCAAAGATGACCTCGAGAGCCTGAACAAGGATTATGTGATACTCTAAAAAGCTAACTAGTCCCGATGCATTGGCAAGACATCAGTCGAATGGGAAATGAAAGTTGCCACTCTCAATCGCGAACTGAGTCAACAAAGAGAGGAAGTCAGAACCAGTAGAGAAAAGTTCATGAGGAAATATGCTCTTGCTTCCACCTACCACTAAAGGAATCAAAGACTCAAGGCATAAATACGAGATGCGAGAGTCACCAAGGTTGAAAATAAAGCCCTCATTCATAGAATCCAAGAGTTAGAACAGTCTCTTTAGGGTTATCAAGGTCATATCAATGAACTAACAAGGGCTTTCAAGCAACGTGAACTAGATTGGCAAGTGACAATCGACCAAGCATGTTTGAACTATCAAGAACAACATCAGCACCTCTCTGAACAAGTTCAGATGGCTCAACGAGAGGCAGATGACATGATTGAAGTAGCTCAGTCCATAAGGCAAGACATCGTACCTGTTGAAGATCATGAGCAATGACTTTTAGGTTTTCTTGATCGTGTGATTACATAATGTAATCATGTTAGATACTTTCAGATGTAATCATGTCGTAAAAGAAAAAAACCCTTTTGTGACTCTATGAATGATGTTATTGATGAATCTATTCCAAGAATCAATTGCCTCCAATGCATATGCACATTTCACCATTTTTCATTGCACTTGCATCAATCATTCATTATCTTAACTTGTCATTGCATCATAAATGCTCATCAATAAATACATTTTAAAAAAATTCTAATACGAGAATTGGGCCATAAACATGCAAGGGATTCCAAGGCAATCAGGAACACGAAACCTTACATCATGCACTACTACAACACATGATGCCATAAATAAATCATAGAGAGTGATCATGAAGCTCGTATTGAACGACTTGAGCTAATGGTTAAGGAATCACAGGACCAGATGCTTCGTCAGCAATACAAAATGCAAAATCAAATTGCAAAACTTAGGGAACTAATGACTGCCTCTATGAAAGAAAAAGGGCAAGCCAGCACTACTGAAACAAAGAATGATCCTCCTAATGTTGAAAGTCCCGCTGCCAATAATCAGAACTTGCCCAAGGGGAAACTAGACAAGAACAACAGCCCATTCCTACACCTGCCGCTTAGGCTTCACAGGTCATCTACCTTAATCTCGTTGTGGTAGGTCAATTCATTGTCCGTACTTAAGGGGTGAATGCAGGAGTTTAATCGGCAGATCCGATAACCTTTGACCATGAGGAACTAGAGAAAATAGAAGGTCAAAAGTCCACCATGACTGCAAAAAAAGTAAACAAATTTTTGCTACTGGAAAAAAGCCTCCAAGCTATTGAGGGGAGTGACAAGTTTGGAGCTCTTAATGTGCAATCGTTGCTTTTGGTGTCTAACCTTGTCATTCCCTCAATGTTCAAAGTCTCAGAGTTTGAAAAGTCTAATAGAACCATTGACCCTTCTGTCCATATACGAATGTACCTATGAAAGATGGCTGGTTATGAGAAAAATTAAAAGCTCCTCATCTATTGCTTCCAGCACAGCCTCATTAGGGCAGTAGCTCAATGGTATATCAAGCTAGACAACGTGAAAATCCAATCATGGGCTGACTTTGCTAAGGCCTTTCAGAATCAATACCAGCACATGTTGGATTGGGCGCCAAATCGACTTTCCTTGATGAATTTTGAGAAGAAATCCACTAAAAGCTTGAGGCAATATGCCCAAAGGTGAAGAGAGGAAGCAGCCCTGGTCTAGCCTCCCTTACAGAAAAAGAGATGATAGTCACTTTTATCCATACCTTACGCGTTCCTTATTACGAGAAGTTCATAGGAAATGCCATTAAAAAATTTGCTGACCTAGTCCTCTCTGGAGAAATGATTGACGTAGCCATTAAGAATGGTAGAATGTTAGCCAAGGAAACATCTGGATCAAGCAAGAAGCCAATTGCTAGTAAAAAGAAAGAAAAGAGGCTAATACCATAAGTTATGCTATCTCATCTCAGCCAAAATGGCATCAAATACCTGACCCTTACTACCCAAGCATATTGTATTCTTGCCCTATCACCATAACCCCTCAGCCAATTAATGCCATAACCTATAACCTATCCTTTGCAATCCTATCTAACCCACCATAAAGCTACCCTCCATAAGTTTACCAAAGTACCAATCGAGCAACCAATAATGCACCTGGCAATCGAGAGGCAAATCAATAAAGACAACATTTTGATCCCATCCCTATGACCTATAAGGAGCTCTACTAGACCTTGCTCTAAAATCATTTAGTGGCCCTAATCTATGTCCCAGAAAAAAAGCCACCATACCCACAATGGTATAACCCTAATGCCTACTGAGAATACCATGCTGTGGTAGTAGGGCATGGCATTGGGAACTGCATATCTTTCAAATTAAATGTGCGAAATCTAATTAACTCATAAGTCTTATAATTTAGGATGAACCGAGGACCAAATATTGCTGCCAATCCTTTACCAAACCACATTGAGTCACCGTAAACATGATCGATATCGAGCCATAGAAATTGTGTCCTTCCACTAGGGCTTGATTTTGATGACGGGGCCATGACAGAAGCCCGTGAACTTTTTTTGTCCCTTTCATGTAATGTCAAGAAATGAAAACCTACCTGCCTTCGCCCAAAGGCAAGTAGGTGTCCTATGTAAGGGTCATTTTTTTTATCAAACATTATCGATGAAATAGCTTTTGCATATATCATTCCATATTTTATGCTTTTATCACTTTTCAATCCCTTTATCTCAATTACTCTGCCTTAATTCTTATCCGAATCCTTGGATTATGTGTGTGTGTCTTTTGTAAATTTCTTTTGCCCTTTCAGGTGTCCTGATGATAGTGACATGGATGTGTCTAATGGGTCTTTAAAGATCGATTTCGAACAGTCAATTTGCACTAATAAAGTTGATTCTGAAGAAGATTTTGAAGTAAGCTCCATACCACCAGACCTCTTACAGTTCAAGATACAGCATCATAATTCTATCCTTATTGCCCAAAGATAAATGGGGCAGTCAAGGTGACCAACAAAAACATCAAAAGAATAGTTGAGAAAATGGTTGAGACTTACAAAGGCTAGCGTAATAAGCTATCCTTTGCACTTCATGCCTATCGAACCTTAGTTTGAACTTCGACAAGTGGTACCCCATTTTCTCTTGTCTATGGGATGGAAGTTGTATTGCCTATCAAAGTCGAGATCCCTTCTCTTAGAGTCTTGATGGAAACCAAACTTGAAGAAGCTGAATGGGTCAAGAACAGATATGACCAGCTCAACCTCATTGAGGAAAAATGCATAAAGGCCATCTGCCATGGTTAAATGTATCAAAGACGTATGATCTGAGCTATGACAAAAAGATGTGCCCACCATAATTTCACCCAGGCAAATTGGTATTGAAGAAGATCCTTTCAATTCACAAAAAAGCACAGGGCAAGTGGACTCCTAATTGGGAAGGACCGTATGTCATGAAGCGAGTCTTCTCCAGCGAGGCCCTAATCTTGTTAGAAATGGACGACAATGTCTTGCCTAACCCAGTAAACTCATATTCCATCAAGAAATATTACATGTAAAGGGTGAAAACCTGAAAAGACGTCCTTTAAAAAAAGGGAAAAAACAGAAAAAAATAAAAATAAAACAAAACAAACAAAAAAATAAAAAAAACAACAAAAAAAAGAAAGGAAGAAAATAAAAAAAGGGGTCTAGATGAAAATCAAAAAGGGCATCTAGGTAACCAACCTAACTACAGTTGAAAACCCGAAAGGGCGACTTGAGAAGATCAATTTTGATGGGGCATGAACTGAGAGTACCTAAAGGACGATGCAAAGCAATAGTAGAAATCTTTCAAAGATCAGCTCATGCTAGGCATGCTCATTGTTCAAGAAAGATTCTAAAAAGCACCTAAAAAACATCCATGTCATGATTGTTAGAGACATCTTTCACCTAAAAGATCATCTTACTCACTACCTTATCATTCGCTTGTCAAATAGTATATTGAGTTATGTCTCTTTGTTGTCATGAATAAATATTACCTTGTTTCTTTTAACCTTTATACAATTCATATTGCAGTTGTCATTTAGTTAATAATATTTGATAA
Organism: Adansonia rubrostipa; assembly: GCA_038381775.1. Classification (NCBI taxonomy): domain Eukaryota; kingdom Viridiplantae; phylum Streptophyta; class Magnoliopsida; order Malvales; family Malvaceae; genus Adansonia; species Adansonia rubrostipa. Next base: position 41,852 of record JBBYHM010000005.1, on the reverse strand, counting down.
TCAACTGAAATATGCAATAGGACATCTCGATATTACATTTAAAGGAAAAGAAAAACATAAAGAACTCTGCTCATGCCCTGATTGTCAAGAACATGCACTTTTACTTTTAAACACCCGCTTGGCATGACCATACAACAAACCATTTCTTGCTCTCACAAGCCACATCTCAAGAAAAACCATTTTTAAGCTAACCAAAAATCGACCCATGCATTCTATCAGAATTTATCAAAACCAAAGACATTAACCTAATCGGTCGAGTAGTCTCCAAATTGTTGACAATGCCCTTCATTTGTTAGGAAAATGATTGAGCCTCCCGAATCAAGAAACGCAGCAGTCCAAATTCTTGAGACTAAATTTTGGTCATATCCCCAGTAGAGAAGGGATAACCTACAATCCCCAGCAGGATTAGCAAAATTTTTGTCTATAGTCATATTAAAGACAAATCGCCATCCCTATGAGAGTCTGAATGATGTATAAGGAGAACTACAGCTATCTCCCGTATTAGACTTCACATCATGCAATCATGATAGCATTGCACATCATGCACTTATATTACCATCATACATCATTTTTATAATATCACTTCAAGCCAGTTTTGTTGAACCTCCAAGAATTCCTTATAAGTACTCTAAGCTTCGTAAACCAAGGCAGGTAAGGTCTTTTTCTTCTTATCACCTCATGTCAAAACATTTTTTTATCAAGCAACTACTATCAAAGTGCTAGTGTCAAGAAATTATCTTCAAAATCTTTTGTTGAGAACGTTAGTCAGAAGCTTTGTTAAGAATTTTGTCAAGAACTAGTGCCAAAACCTTTTTCATCAAGAAATTTTGTCATGAACTTCTAAAAGCTTATAGTAGAAGTTTTATAAAAAACTTTGTCACCAACCTTTTCAAAGCCATAAGTTAGTGGCACTATTTTCAAAGCCATAAGTTAGTGGTACCCTTTTTAAAGCCCACTAGTCAGTGGCACCTTTCCAAAAGCCCACAAGTCAGTAGCACCCAACTAAAAGCCCATAAGTTAGTGGCAACCTCTTCAAAGCCCATAAGTCAGTGGCACCATTTTCAAAGCCCACAAGTCAGTGGCATCTCTTTTAAAGCCCATAAGTCAGTGGCACCTCTTCAAAGCCCACAAGTCAGTGGCATCCTTTTTCAAAGCCCACAAGTCAGTGGCACCCTTTCTAAAGCCCGTAAGTCTATGGCACGTTTTTGAAGCCCACAAGTTATTTCCCTTTCAAAGCCCACAAGTCAGTGGCACCTCTTTTAAAGCCCATAAGTCAGTGGCACCCCTTTAGAGCCCACAAGTCAATGGCATCCTTTTGAAGCCCACAACTCAGTGGCACCCCTTAAAAGCCCATAAGTCAGTGGCACGTCTTTCAAAGCCCATAAGTTAGTGGCACTTCTTTAAAGCCCACATGTCAGCGGCACCCTTTTTAAAGCCCACAAGTCAGTGGCACCCTTTTAAAGCTTACAAGTTAATGGCACACTTTTTTAAAGCCCACAAGTCAGTGGCACCTTTCCAAAGCCTACACAAGCTGGCAGCACTCGAGTCAAAGCCTACACAAGTTGGCAACACCTAAGTCAAAGCCTGCATAAGCTGGTGGCACCAAGTTTAAGTTAAAGCCTGCATGAGCTGGCGGCACCCGAGTCAAAGCCTACATGAGCTAGTGGCACCTAGGTCTAAGTCAAAGCCCATAGGTCAATGGCACCCCTTTAATGCCCGCACGAGCTGAAGGCACTGGAGTCAAAGCCCACACGAGTTGGCGACACTCATGTCAAAGCTCGCACAAGCTGGTGGCACCTAAGTCAAAGCCCACCCGAGATGGTAGTGTCCAAGTTTGAGTCAAAGCCTGCACAAGCTAGTGATGGTCAAATCATAGCCCATACAAGCTGGTGGCACCCAGGTTTAAGTCAAAGTCGGCACAAGTTGGCAGCACGCTTATAAAAAAATCCATGATACTTTGCACTTGCCTAAAGGGGTCAAACCTTAGAAAACCTAACACCCTAGTGTTCTGGGGAGCATCAGTCCACCCTGGACAAAACAGTGTCTATTTGTCTTTGCCTTATTCCTGATTATCAGCAACGGTCAAAGAGGGGGAGCTGTAGACATCTTATTTTGTCTGAGCTAATTTTTAGCAATTTGGACATGGACGTAAAAGGGGGCGATGATTGCAACTTTATCAATGATGCCTTTAAACACTTTCATTAATTTTTAGCAATCTCAGAATCGATACATACATGACAAAATGTGAATTTTATGCAACTTTGGCTCTTTAAACACCTTGCCATGGCTAGGAATAATGGATGATCTGTCTGCACTTGTCCAGATAACCTCAATGATGCCTTAAATAGTAATCTTTAATGCCTTGGACGATGGCCCGAATAAAATGAAATGTCTAGAACACATTTTCTTTATTGTAAATTCATCAATGACAGACATTACAAATTCTATCTTGCATCTAGGTTCCAATACAATATCAATAAAAGACAAGAGATTAAGATTCTTTACATTTCCCTAATATTTGTTATACTTTTCTTTCATTCAAATAGTTATTGAGCTAATAGTTGGATTTGGATCATGTAATTTGTCCTTAATTTGTATTTCAGCACCAAACACCATATGAAAGTAATTATTGCTAGTGACATACAAAGACCAGAGACATGCAGAATGGAAACATAAAAGCATTTTGGAAAAAGCAACAATCCACAAACATAATTCTAATCAGCTACAATGGACAAACCTCTATTTATCTGCCTTAAGCTTATTTTTATATTTATCATCATGTTCTTTTAACCTACCAAAAGCTTTTTCCAACTTCAAAATAGCTTCCAACTTTAAAATAGCTTCCAACATCAAATAAGTGGAATTTCACCTAGTTTCAACATTTAAATAAACAAGGCCTTTACTTTCAATTTTTTCTTGGTGCACACAATTCTTGAATCTTTGTAGCCTTGTAGGGCATGACCTCACATACCTTACAATAGAAAAGATATGAAAATGGACTTGTGTAAATCTTTCAAATCCTTTTTTACAGTGAGACTAAAAATGTGCACATATCACTTCATATGTAAATGCTCATTATTCAAAATAATACCATTCCAATTATTAAGCCTCTTCTTCAACTATTGAATATCAACATCATTTAAGCTTTCATTATCTTCTTTAACAGTAAGAACTTTCTCTATAGCTTATTCAAGCAAATGTTTCTTAATGCATTTTTTAATCACATTACTAGAATGGTTTGGAATGAGGATGAAATTCAATGTTCTTTTATGCAAACTCCATAATCAATGAAATAAACTGTAAGGCACATAGAGCTAAGATTTTGCCTAGATGTCCAAATGTCAGTAGTAAGGCACACTCTCAACTTTGATTTTTTTTCAAATGCATGAAGAATTTTTTCTTTTTCACTTAAAAATAGGTGATAGCTATCTTTAGCAACTATGAACCTTGAAGGAACTTGGAACCGAGGTTAGATAACACCACAAAAGTCACGAAATCCTAAGTGCTATACGACCATAAAAGGTAACTTAACCATAATCACCATTCTAGCATAATATTTTCTACACAATTCTTAATCAAATTCCTAAGTAACAAGTGATGAACCACCACTACTACCACTAGATTCTAAAGCTTTAAAATTTGGTGTTGTTTGCTTATTATCAACACTATTCAATGGGTATTTTACACATCTAGCAAGATGGTTGTGCAGGACATTGTAGACACCTTATTTTATCTGGGCTAATTTTTAGCAATTTGGAGCATGGATGTAAGAGGGGGCGATGATCATCGGGCAACAATATTTTGAGGAGGTCAAGGAAGCAAAAAGATCATAACAAAGCTAAATGCAAAAATTACATAGCTCAAGGTGTCCGGGGATAAAATATATGAGAAAATTCATAATTTTACTTGAATGTATCGATACATGGTTCTCATGTATCGATACAATGCTTTAACAATCTAAGAATTTGAAATGTCCCCATTTGTATCGATACAATATATAAATGTATCAATACAGGAGCTCGTGTATTGATACTAGGCCACGCTAAGACCGAAACATGCATTTTGTAAAAAAATGTATTGATACATATCAAATGTATCAATACAGTGATTCATAGTATCGATACAGTGGTTCATAGTATCGATACACTTAAGGCTTTTGGACTAAATGTATCGATACATTTTAAAATTTATCAATACATACCGGCCATTTTCACGGTCTGAGCATTTTTGACTCATCCATCATTGATCCAAAACTTGATTTTAACTCATTTCTTTGCATCAAGAAAATTAAAACACATATCAAATTACAAATTTAGACTTTTGAATTAATCAAAACATTTATTTGAAGTCTAAATTAGATCAAAGGGGTTAATGTCATATGATCACCCTACTCTTCCCTAGTTGTTGGCCAATATCACCATTAGCCACCCTATTTGCTGGAAAATCATTTCTGCATTTAAACCAGCCACCCTATGCCCATCACATTGGCAACAAGTTGCTCCTTACGCCACCCTATAGCCACCATGCTAACATCACTTTGTTTCTCTTGAGAAATGGCCAAAAACACCTCTAATTTAGCTCTAAAATGTTGGTACAGACCACCTATATCTCAGTTGAAAAAGGTTAGATTCCAACTTATTTTTAACCTTCAAAACACATTCCTACACTAAGAAAACCAGAACCCCATAGCTCTTCACCCACCACCCAAAAAGTAGTCTTAAAACACTCATTCCCTAACCATTACACATTCTAAAAATCATTCTCATCTATGCCAGAACCAAAACCTCATTACTTCTCTTTTTTTCTTGCTTATTAACAACAAGGAAAAGAGGAAAATTCAAGCCATCTCTACTGCTCTAATAATTTGGCCAAAAAGTGAAGTTTTATTGGTATAACTTCTCACCTTATCACTTTTATTTTTTGTTTCTCTGCATCTTTATCATTTTAGTGAGCCCTCCATGTTTCCATCACCTTTTTAGGGTTATCATGCAATATTGTGGCTTTTAGTTATGGTAGTTTAGGATTTGGATGCCTTAATGCCTCTTTGATGTGCAAAATGCCTCATTTCATCCTTATTAGTTTGTTATCTTTTGCTCATGCGTTTTATGCCATATCTATGCTTCTTGTTATCCTTAATCCATGTATGAATCATTAGCCTAACACATTTCAAGCACATTTACACATTAGCTTGCATGAAT